>JAABNY020000045.1:5268000-5306231 GCA_015164015.2 Brevimyrus niger | reverse complement strand
AACCCAGTGGTGACGAATTCGATGCTCCATAGTGAAAATTCGCCGAATCAAGATTATTCAGCATTTTCTCATCCTTCCGTCATGACATCATTCCATTTGAGCTTGCCTGAAACACCAAGAAACACCTCCCGTTCTCATCACCATCATCATACTCGCCAGTCTCTCATGCAGGGGGTAATCCTTCCAGATGTACTTTTAAATCATGTTTCAGTAGAGGAGACCGAGAATAAACTGTATCTGGACTCAACAGGACCAGACGGGAAACCAAGGGCAGATCGTTATACTGTTCTTTTGTTTAAAAGGTTAATTCCTCTCAACCTTTATCAGAACTGGGCAGGTTCTGTTAACTTTGACGGCTCCAGGGGGAAAAATGCCCTACCCAACAACCTTCGTCAAGCACTTTCAGATGCTGTTGGTCGGAGGTTCAACCCCGCAGTTCGTGACTGGAAGCTGATGAGACAAACTTAACGAACTTCTCCGAAAAAGTACAACGATTATCTTGAACTTCTCCACTTTTTTAACAAAAAAAAAAAAAAAAAACTTGCAGAACTCACTGGAGCAGCTTGGCACAATTGGAGAAGCACACGTGGATAATGAGGGGGCGTGGCACACACGAGGAGCAGAAGGAGCTGGGCGTGACACTTTTGATAGTTAAAAGTTATATTCATTGTCAGTCACAATAAAAACTTGATTGTTTTGAAAAGTGAGCCTTTTTTTTATCTCTTTAAATTATTTTCAATATTAGGATATTGGGGCAAGATGGTATTGCAATGGTTAGCACTGTTGCCTCACACCTCTGGGACATGCTGGGGCTAATTGGGGATACTAAATTGCCCGTAGGTGTGCATGTGAGTGAATGGTGTGCGAGTTAAAGATGGAATCATTGAACTATTGTTAACAATGGTATTTGTGACCAACGCCCCTGGAGCTGGCCATGGTGTTTGGCTACAGAATGTTGTTCCTTGTGCCACCTGGTGGATATTACATGAAGTGCAACAACGTTCTAAAAAAATCTGAATAAGCGCTTGCAGGGAGACCCGTGATCACGCGTGCCGAATTGCAGGCTGCCGCGTGAAAATACTCATTTTTAATGGCCAGATCTGTATTGTCTTTTTATTGTGTCAACTTGTACTGTCCATTGCTCCCTATTGTGTATTGTTTGATTTCACTCTTTTTAAGGAGTCCTTGAGTGTCTTGAAAGGCACCTATAACTAAAATGTATTATTATTATTTATTAATCTGCAGGTCAGGCCGGATCCAATCATTTTCCGGGTCTTGATTTCTTTAATGCAACACACAGACAGAAGCAGCTGATCTTCCATGATTTGTATCAGACTAATTCTCTTTTGCTTTCCTCCCCTTTAGGACGTGGTGGCCAGAGGATCTCCGATGAATGCCGCGCCTGACCCTCTCCTGGCTTCCTCGCACCACGGCCTCCCATACACCAGCTCCTCCTTACCCCCTGTTAATTTCACTAGTCTCTACACCAGCAGTGGTTCCTCTGGGAACTCGGAGTTTGATCTGGCCTCCTTCCCCTCAGCCTTGGATTCTCTGGACAACCTTCCAGTACCCGACATGCACACAGGTTTGCGATGTTTCAGCTCAAGCTCCCACGATGACACTGGGTGTGTTTTTAAAGGCGATTCAGAGCCGAGTGATCTGACATCTTCAAGCTGCACTGGAGATTCCTAATATTATAATAATCTAAATTATCATTTAATCTGCGAGAGAACTGTATGGAGTCTTTCAGATCTTTATTCTGTTAAATTATATTTTTAAATGATACAATTAATATTTGGCCACTGAATGATGCCGATTGTGTTTCTGTGTTGCAGTGTGATGTGATACCAGTAAGTTTCGGGAAATCTGGTTGAAATTCTTTGATTATTAAGAGGAATACAAGTCTTGTGGTCACAATGAAAGGAGCTGTTCAGCGACTGTGATGCAACTTTTGTATGATGCTGGGAGTTTGGCTCCTGCATGGGTAGCGCGCCATGTCAGAGTTCCTAGTTGCTTTGCTGGTGCCTGAATTGATCTTCGTAAAATGTGTTATAATCTCAGCCAGTTACGGCTGTCAGGATAATTGCGAGGCGTGCCTTTCCATGAGGGTTGTGTCTGATCGGACAGTTCGTTCTTTAGCAAGGTAATGCCCTCAGGCACATCTTAAAACTGCACGCTAAAGCTCAGAAGGTTTAATTCTTTTTTTTTTTTTTCTTTTTCTTTCTGCTAGCGACTCCGACTCCCCTGGAAATGGGAGGAGCTCTGCTGGCCCCAGGTATCCTGGCACCGCCCCCTGTCAGCCACCAGGGGGGGAACGAGGCAGCTTCTCTCTCAATGTCTCCCTTCAAGTCCCACAATGCGGCGCCGCTGAACATCATGCTGCCCCTGCTGGCGAATGGGGGTGTGGCAAGAGGCCCCATGTCCTTCCCCATGCCTCAATCTCACCTGGACTCCTTCGGCTCCCAGATCATTGGCGAAGAGCTGGACAAGCTGCTTGAGGTTTCAGCCCCCGTTCAGGCCGCAGCGGTAAGAGCCGCCCTACAGCCCGGGCTGCAAATGCGCCTTTTCCCAATCCAGCTCCATTCCTCAGCTGCCCACCTGCATTTTCCAATTGGAGAACAAATAGTCAACAAAACTTGGTAGATCTTCTTGGAACACATGGTTTTAGTACATTTTTTGTTAGACATACGGACAAAAACACTATTCGTGCAAAGATGTGGAAATTCTTGCCGATACCAACATGTTTGTCTAATATTACCGATAACCAGCTAACCTTTGAGCTCCACAAATCTGCAGTGAAGCTGATGTTGGAGACGTTGCTTCTTAGGTTTTTATGAATGTGTGTAGCGGCCTCATCATATAAGCCAGGCAGTGAGATGCCAGTGAAGTAGTGAACTAATGAACTAATGTAACCCCTTGTCCTCTACTGTGGGAAATGACTGCGTCCAGTGCGTTCATCTCTGGTATTCCAGTAGCTATGATCGTAGCTCTGCTGTTGCTAACTTTCAATATTGACTGACTGAAGTCCAAATGTTGGGTGGCAATATCAACCAAGATTAACACTTATAAATTAAGTTTTAATGAACAGTGGCTGACACTGATATATAGGGCAGGACAATTAATCAAATTTAAATTTCAAGTGTAACTTTGGCTTCAAACAATTATCAAAACAAAATAATAAAGATGAAATGCGGCACAATAGTCATTTTATTTTGCAGTGACGCACCTGTTTTTATCTTGTTATAAATCCAACACACCCCATTCCAGTCCCTTTTTAATTTCTCAGTTTTAATTATATTTAGAGTTCAAGGAAATCCACTGTTTGAAAAATTTTTATGAGTTCAATAAATGCACATTTAGTCAGTGAGTCAGTGAGTAGTCATGGTAAATTATTGTGATCACAATTTTGGCCAAAATAACCATGATTGTGATTTTTGCCATGATCGAGCGGCCGCAGTTGTAGACTGATTTTTTTCTTTTATTTCCTTCCTCCATTTAGGACGTGGGGCCCAGAGTATCTCCTCCGATTTCCGCCCCGGACCCTCTGCTCCCATCCTCGCATCACGGCCTCCCATACACCAGCTCCTCCCTGAACTCTGCTAATTACACTGGTCTCTACACCAGCAGCGGTTCCTCTGGGAACTCGGAGTTTGATCTAGTCTCCTTCCCCTCGACCTTGGATACCCTGGACAGTCTTTGCATCTCTGAGTCAGAAATGGGTTTGTGCTGTTTCGCTTCCCATATCTAAAATGACATCCTGTGTGTCTTTTAAAGCAGGCAGAGTGCAAGTCCTAATATTGTCATAATCAATGATCAGAATAAGGTCCTTCATATCCTCTGCATTCTGTGAAGCGGTATCATTTTTAAAATGCCAATAACTCTGGTTTCTTAAAGACGTGTTCCAGTGTTATGTGCAGTACCAGTCAAAAGTTTACGCCAAACCTTCTGAAGGACAGCTGGTGACCTTCGTGCAATCTCTGCTAATCTGAACCGGCACGGATGGCAGCATCCTGCAAGCCTGTCATTCCATCAGGATTACAGTTGGCTGGGCCGTTCCCCGCACTGTGGGGAAAATAATGATGTAAAACGGATCATAAAATTATGCAAGAACTCTCTGGAAAGGAAAGTGAGGAACGGCTCAGAGCGAGACCAGACCTGCCATCTCCCAGCTTCATGTGGGATGAATTGGACAAAAGCAAAGCAAACGGCTCTCAATATTTCTGGGAAATGCTCGGAGCTTAAGCGATTTCTCGCTAAGACTAAATACCTTTTTTGCAAGGCTGTCCAGAAGGCAGATGTTTAGTATTTTTAGTTTTCTTGAACACTGATTTAATACTCAATTTGTAATGGGTAGTCTTCCTTCATTTTTGAGTGTTTACAGAAACCCAAAAGTCAATGTTTTGACTGGTGCTGTCTAGGCGTATGGCTACTTGGTTAGTTAGCTTAATGGTTCTGGGCTGAAGCCACCTCTGGCTACGTAGCAGACATGAAAGACTTTTAATGTCTACCTTGAACATTCACTTTTGATTTATATGACTGACATTCCCCCCCCTTCAGGAACTCTGGATTTTGGCCAGGGCTTTCCATCGGTAAGTTTATTTTTCTCCTTTCTCTTTGTTTTTCTTTTCTTTCTCTTTTCTCTCTTTGTCTTTCTGTCTTTACCTAAATTCGCTAGCAAAAACAGGTGTGCCAAATATGGGTGTATAATTTCTACATTGGAATGCTCTTGCAGATGTACGGCAGCGAGACGTCCCTAGGTCCTCAGTTTAGGATGACCTTTAACGTGGTGGATGGACAACCGTCTATTCAGGTTCCACTTCCCAGGAATCCCCTGTCCGAGACCCACGAGTTTCGGCAGGCCTGCTCGTGCTGCTATGTGAAGTTGGGTAAGCGTGCCACGGGAAAAACATCAACAGACTCGTT
Source organism: Brevimyrus niger (assembly GCA_015164015.2). Classification (NCBI taxonomy): domain Eukaryota; kingdom Metazoa; phylum Chordata; class Actinopteri; order Osteoglossiformes; family Mormyridae; genus Brevimyrus; species Brevimyrus niger. The sequence continues at coordinate 5,301,308 of JAABNY020000045.1, read as the reverse complement.
TGAACTTTTTCATTAATTCTGAAGATTCTTTGCCAACTCCTCCTCCCTCCAGGTTCAGGAATGCTGGATTATTCCCTGTCGGAGGCGGCACACAAATGCAAAAAAGACATACTTTTAGGCAGACTCAAGAACTCCGAAGACCCGAGATGGAAGCGAATTCGGCCGAGACCCACGAAGAACCAGTACGTCGGGCCGTATTACGTTTGCAAAGGTGAGCGGCGCGCGTGCTCTGGTGTTCCGGCCCAGATGAGAGTCCTGTAGGGCATGTGAGCAGTGAATGGTACGTGTCTGTCTGTCCGGCCAGACGTCGCTGGGGGGGAGGAGTGCAAATACCCCGGGCACTGCACGTTCGCCTACTGCCAGGAAGAGATCGACGTCTGGACACTGGAACGGAAAGGATTCATTACCAGAGACCTACTGGTCAATCCGCAGGACACCAGCAAGAGCATTAATTTCACGGTCTCTAAAATACTTCAAGAACATCAGGGGATGTTTATCTTCCTCTGTGAGGTAAGTCTCTCTGCGTTTCGGTTTGTTTTCTGTGCGCAAGACGGCAGTCGACTTTTGTGCCAACTCGGTTCCCAGTTCTCCTCAAGTTAAGGTTCCGCCGTCGGGTTCTTTCTCGCCAGGACTGCTTTGACAACAAGCCGAGGATCATCAGCAGAACCAGCAAGGACAACCGTGCTCTGTGCTCGAACCCCACGAAGAAGCACGTCTTTAAAGACCGCAGGTACGTGCCGAGACGCCTGCCCCAGCTGGAGCGTGGGGGCGGCAGTGAGGATGAGTCGAGCAGGAAGGCAAATCGTACTTTAGGCTTGAATCACCAGTACCAATTTTGGTACCAAATACCCACCATGGGGGGTAATTTAAATTGAGGTTATTTTGAGATGTTTTATTTGTCTTTTGCGGGTACATTGTAATGCAGTGTTGTTTTTTTGTTTTTCTTCTCCTTCATCTTGCTCTCTGAGACGTACGCATGCGTACCGTTTATACACACAGTCGAGAGTGATACTTTGGGTTCGAATGCAAGATGAGCACTTTGTCCAGCATCCATAAGGAGGTTAAGGGCCCAGCAGACACGTGGCTGTTCTGCTGAGGCCAGGATCCGGGATTGGTTTGCTTGAAGCTGGCAGTGGCTGCCTGTTTGTGGAGTTAACCACCACCCACCCACTGGCCGTCCCCAGGCTTGCCTCTCCCCTGACCTCCATCTGCCGCTCCGCAGGTGCCTGGTCCACGTGGCGGGTGAGGGTCCGCAGGTACCCGCGCGGCAGGAGAATCGCGTGAACTACTCCAAGATCCGGCCCTACAGCCCCCTCTCCCAGATGGACCTGTGCCGACACGTGGCTCGCTATGGCTGTGTGCGAGAGGACAGCTGCTTCTTCGCACACAGCCTCGTGGAGCTGAAAGTATGGATCATGCAGGAGAGCCAGAGAGGTGAGCGCCAGGCCATGGGGGCGGGCGGGCCGGCCGGAAGCGGGGGCAACGGTGTCAGTCCCTAAGGACGTAGGAGTTACTGTTGACTGTCTGTTTTGATGCCTTCTTGGATGAACACAGGCTGCCTGTCCGTTTTCTGAACTTGATGGGGGGGGGTCATGCTGATCAGAATGTTCTACACCAGTGGTCAAACTCCAGTCCCCCTCATTTAAGAGACCTGCTGTTAAACAAAGCAGGACAGATTGGACCATGGAATGTGTAGGCTCATGGAAGTTTTATCATGCAAGTTTTATTTATATAGACTAGCATTTTAGTTATGTGTTCTAATGATGTCAGCCGGAGAGAGGTTTTATTATCTTTTGTCAAACATGTCCCCAGAATGGTCTTGTTTTTATTGTTCTTTCTGAAATGGAGTGACTGAGTGATTGCCTTTGGTGACTGATTTTCACTTCAACCTTTATCTGTCCCAAAGGAATGTCCTCTGAAGACATTGTTCAAGAGTCCACTAAGTGCTGGAACATGGAATCCAGTGTCCAGGTACACATTCCTGTTTGGATAGTACTAGCCTTAAACATTAGGAACTGATGACCACTTCCTCTCATATTCATAGTGTTTCTACATAATATCTAGGAGATTATTTAAAAGATGCTTTATTTTGAATGTTATGGAGGCTAATACTTTTTTTTTTTTTTACAAGATCTTGGGTGGCACAATTTTATGATGAAGAGAGAGTATCAGTTAGTATGAAATTGATGTGATAATTACGAAGATTTATAATCAGTTATAAACGACTAGTATGCTCCATGGTGTATCACTCTCTTAGGAGAGCAGATTAGTTTTTCTGACCTTTTTACGGTCACAGTGTAACCTTCCCGTTGTGGCTGTATGTGACCTCCAGCAGTCTTCCAGTACTCCCAAGTTTGGACCAGCCCACCTGAAGATATCTTTTGTGTGCAGCCAGTGCTGGAGAAACGGTCAGGTTATTGAGGCCGACAAGAACAGGAAGTATTGTGCGGCTAAAGCACGGCATCCGTGAGTAACTGCCCCCCTTTGTTGGAATCGTACTTGCTAACATTAATCATTGGCAGTCGTTTTTAACTGCTTTATTAAAAATACTTTCCGAATCTGACATGGATTGACATGTATAGCTGACGCCACAATCGATATTTTATATTCTGTTTTGCGTAAATGGATAGGCACTCAAAAAATCTGTGATGCAAAGTCTTTCTACATCCTTGTCAGTGGTTTCTGAGAGACTTGTGCGTGTGCACATGGACTGGGTTGGCCCAAGGCATAAGCAAACTAAGCATCTTATTATGGCCACCAGGGGGCGCCTCATTTGGTCAGCCTTTCAGAATAGGAAAGGAGATGACAACCAGGTTAATCAGCTTTTGCTTAGGACCCCCCCCCCAAGGTGGGTTGGCCTAGCCCTTGGCACGGGTGAGGATGAAGTGTTAACTGCGCTTTTGTTTTGCCACAGGTGGGCTAAAGACAAGCGAGTCGTATTGGTGAGCTCTGTCGAGCGTAAGAAGTGGCTACAAATCCGGCCTCTTCCAGTCAAGAAGCCTATTCCCTCTCAGTTTGAGGTAGGACAGCTTCAGATTCACCTGAAAATGCTGTTTTGTGAAGATGTGGTCCTGCCAGGTCGTCCCTAGCAGCTCGACCCTGACTCACACCTCTGGCACCCGCAGATCTGCCTGCACATATCTTCTGGGAAGAAGTGTCAGTACATAGGAGTCTGCACGTTCGCACACAGTCCGGAGGAGAGGGACCTCTGGACCTTCATGAAGGACAACAACAGTGAGTGTGCGGTCGGCGGCGCTCGGCGTGTCTCCTAGCAACCGCTCGCATCCCGTGCACCTTGCCAACGCCATTTTCCTCATTTCCTCATCAAGTTGCAGACTTTGAGCGCCTCTATGAACTCTGGCTGCGCGCTCAGAAGCCCGGTGGGGGCGAGGAAGCTTCCAGCCAAGGAGCCCGTGAAAACGGGAGGCACATCCACATGCCCACGGACTACGCCGAGGAAGTGGTGGGTGGCACCTGGGGGGGGGGCAGGGAGCTGCTGTGTTTGCTTTGGTTTGGCTGTGAAATCAGCACTGCTCATGCCCAGCAGATGTTGCTCAGCACGTAAATGAAACATTATTATTAAAATAATAGTTATAGAAACGGATGCTTGTCCCACACACTCCGCTCACTTTCCATGCATAGTGATCTTTTTCTTTTTTTGGAAGCTTACCCACAATGCATTTAGTCCTGACTAAGGAGAACTTGTCCTAGTAAAGACATTGACTAAGGAGCGCATCTGCTCCTGCAGATAATCTTGCCATCTGACATTCACTTTTTTCTGCATTTACTAGTTCATATGTCTAGTTAATTGCAGTTTTGTAGCTATTTAAAAAAATAATAAAATTGTACTGAGATTAAAATCGCCTTTGCTGTGGGATTGATCGCACTAATACAAAGTAATTGAATAATAACTATCCCTATCATTGACAGTGAGTTTGTAAATGTCAATTAGTGCAGTAATTCAGTATGAGTTTCACATTTCAAATTAAAAGTCTGTAGTCTGCTCCTGTTTCCTGCTTGTGCTGCCCCCAGTCACGGCTGAGGGCGTTTGGTTGCCTCGCCCTGCTGTATCTTCACCGCCCTGCCTGTGTCTCCACAGGCCCGCAACCACTGCTGGCTGTGTGGCAAGAACTGCAACAGCGACCGGCAGTGGCAGCAGCACATAACCTCCGAGAAGCACAAGGAGAAGGTGTTTAACTCGGAGGACGACCAGAATTGCTGGCAGTATCGATTCCCCACTGGCACCTTCGGAGTGTGTGAGAGGTACAGTCCTGCCATCCCAGCTTCACAAATGTGGCCTCTCTCTCTCTCTCTCTCTCTCTCTCTCTCTCTCTCTCTCTCTCTCTCTCTCTCTCTCTGTCTCTGTCTCTCTCTCTGTCTCTCTCTCTGTCTCTGTCTCTGTCTGTCTGTGACGTGTCACCCTGCCTCCCTCCAGGTATCTAAGGGCTGCTTGCCCTGACAAGGAGAAGTGTGAGTTTGCCCATGGAAAAGAGGAGCTTGAGGAGTGGAAGGACAGGAGGGATTTCCTGCTGAGGAAACTCGCCAAAGCCAAGATGGATCATCTAATTGCTCCTGACGATAATGACTTTGGGAAGTATAGTTTTTTGCTTAAAGAAATTTATTAATATTTAACCGAGTAATAATGTGAGCCATTGAGATGGAAAGGCCCACACAGCTTGTCATTCAGAGGCACCCAGTCGTCCAGATGGCTGGAATCTGGGTTGTTGATTTTATTGCATAAAAATGTGATTGCCGCCTCACGAGGGGAAAGTCAGGGAAGCACCAGCAGGACTGAATCTCAGAGGAGGTACAGAGGTCCGCCGCTGAAGGGAAAGGCCTCACGGCAAGGCAAGGCAAACAGGCTGGCAGCTCTTACACTGAGACGCATCAGTGTGTGCAATGACATTTAGTTTTTTTTTTTTCTTAATTTCTGGAACTATTGGAATCAGAAAATTACATTTGGGTACATTGATTTTATTTTTTTCCTGCTCTTAGCCCTGTTAAATATCCAGGCAAATGACTAAACAGAAATAGTTCTGTTCCAATTTAATCAATTGTATGCTGAAAGCGTTGGTATAATTATATAAAATTTTAAACATAACTAGTTTTACTCATTAGTCTATGAAATAAATAAGTATGGAAAATATATATTTAAAATATTTTGTGAGGAATGCAAGCTTTTAGTTTTATTTCAGTGTTTTCCATCTGGAGTGTTAAGTGTGTCATTTTATCTTTTGCACGAGGGCTACTTGCATCAGTTATTTCCGTAGCGTCTTATTTTATTTTTGCAGGTAGACTCATCTCAGAGGTATGTCTATTGGATATACGTATCTAAAATAAGGAAAAACGCTGAGTGTTAAAGTTGTCTTAAGAGTCACCGAGCTCCAGGGCAAAGTTCACGAATAAGCTTCTTTTCAGTGGTTGTATTGAGGAATCTGAGGTCTGAGTTTGCCAAGAACATTGGTTCACCTACTGTTACAGATCCAGCCTCGTCAAAGATGGAGTTGTTCCTGTGGAATCCACTGAAAGAAATATGGAAAGTTTGGAGGGTAAATGGGAAATAATTCTGGAGTATTTCTTATTTGAAATAAAAAAATAATGGGAAGCAATTTTGTTGTTTTTCTGTTTTGGGGGGGGGGGGGGATTGTAAACTTTCACTGTGAGAAATTTACAGTTAATGTTTCAGGTGCAATACATATTTAAGTTATGATGTTTTTTGATGTTTAACATCAGTATTTTTCACTTACTGCAGTGAAGCTGAATTACTTTTGGAGTGTACCACACCCTACTACAGGCTTACAGCTGCCTTTTTATGAAGTTGTATGTTTGCCCACTTAGGCATATATTGTTTAAAAAAAATAACACCTTGTATACTAAACATCAGAATAGCACAATTGTTTGGGGGGGGGGAATGCATTTTATTGTATTTTTTTAAGGATACAAGAACCCTTTTACTCATCGTATACACCAGGTTACTAATAAAATATGGTGGTGGAATTTAAAACAATATCGTTTTGAGCCCTCATGACTGGAGGTGTGTAACGTCATGTGACACATCTGTCATTATAGTTATCCAATAAGAAAGATTGTCTATTACATAAATAGGATGGAGGTGAAATTTCAGCAACAAAGTCCAGGTAGGTCCCCGATTTTGGTTACCAAGAGCCATCATCCTGTAGGTTTAAAGGGAGCAGATTTTACTTGCCATTTGGTTGCAGAATCGGAAGGAATGGGGGGACATATAGTGTCAGAATACTAATTTGGAGCTCCGTGACATTTGGACTTTGGACAAGCTTCCAGTTTTGTCTGGTACCCCAACATACTGTTAATTTTTACTGAAATGTTTTTTTTTATCTCATACCAGGAAATGCAGAATACAAAGCAAAATAGGATAAGATTGAAATAGTTTGAACTAACACTATAACTAGAGAGAATATCAGCATTCGTAAGTGACGTGCAGTGACAGTGTGGGTTAAGATCACCTCCCCCCACACAGAAGGCTGCACTGTCCTGCCTGGTTCAGCTCCCACCAAACCTGCTGGCGATGCCCCCCCCCCAGCATGGGCTTCATACTACACAGGGGCACTTTTGATTTTGATGGATGTTGGATCGGTAAACATTTTATCGACCCATTATCCACACCTGGCAGGTTGTCATGTTTAATCGTGTCTAAAACTCCTCACTTGCATCTGCAAGAGGAGTGTATAAACTTCACAAGCAGGGTGCAATGCAGCACATTCAAACCCCAATTAATTCTGCATGCAGACATTTGCAGAAGACTAAGGAAAAAGTGGAATTTCTAGAGACATATATAGGCAGAGTGGTGGTAGTTCTGAGGCTATCGATCTGTGCTAGTAATTGGAAGGTTGCTGGTTCGAATCCTGAGAATGCCAGGAGTGATCCTACTCCATTGGGTCCTTGAACAAGGCCCTTAACCTGTAATTGCTTCATCCTGGGTATGATGTTAATCTGCATCCAGCCCTATAAGGAGGTCCTCCAACTTACAGGGGAATTTGGGGGTTGGTGGCAGGATTGTGACTCCAGTCCCCAGAAAAAAACCATTAGGACTGGTGCTGAGGTATCACTCACTGCATGGCTGCACTTGGGTTCTCATCTCAGGTTGTTTGTTGTGTGGTGGGTGCAGCAAAGCGGATTACCAACCTGTATAGTCATCCGTAGGCATTGATTTGGGGGATCATCCCTTTCAGTAATATCACAAATAATGCCTGGTTTACAAAAAACACATACAATTAATATATCTCATTACATAATTATATTTATTTTATTTTTTTTAACACAGTTTTTATTTGGAGAAGCCCTGTCCTCTGTTAAAGCGGTTTATTCTTAACTCCCGCTCCAGCTGGCAAGTGATAAACTCCAACCCAAAAATACTGAATGCTGTAATTAAATCAAAAAGTGCTTCAAACAAGGTATTAGTTTAAGGGAGTGCACACTTATGCAACCAGCTTATTGTATTTTTTTATTCCTTATATTTTTCCCCTAAGAAATATGTTTTCAATTGAATTGTACTGGTTATAGGTCACATAGTTTTTAAATGATTTATCATAGTCATTTTTTACAGCATAAAAACCTGGCATTTAAACTGGTGTATACACTTTATATCCACTGTATTTGAACTGTATAAATTTGTTTGTAGAACAAAGTATCATGATTATATTTCTAAAGACCACCAAAAAACAAAAGAATCAGATTTACTAACATTTTACCGTAACATTTGTTTTATAAAAAAAACTTGCATAAAAAACCCTTTCCACTGTCAAATAATTCTGTATTTAGTACATAGTACATCAGAACATCAACAGTTAAATCAAAATCAAGTAATATTTGAAATAACACTCAACACTGTTTGGACCCACAAACCTGACTTAAATCAACATGAAATGTCCATGATTTGCAGTAACCTGAAGGTTCCACTGCTGTGTGCTTATCTGTGGATCTCCAAACCATTGTTCATTTGTAACCACTTCTTCAACAATAGCGTGCTCTCCTGTAACCACAGAAGGATAATCTTTGACTCTGCAGTTTTTACGTTGATGCGATTCAATAGTTTCCTCAAAAAATTCTAATCTTTCTGGAAAATACAAAGTTAAGTTTTGTTTATACCTTAAGATGAGTTTTTGAAATAGTACACTAACCTGGCAGAAAAATACTACACAAAAAAAAATAATACTACCAGTAATGTTTTGATCACCAAGACTCAAGCTTTTGATCACAGACACTTCAGCCACTCAGTGCTTCAATAAATTAACCCTGCAAATGATACAAATTACAACAGATAATTTTCCACAGACATATGATCCACATTACCTTAAGCCACTTTTATCTATCCATCCATCCATCTTCTGAAACCACTTGTACTGTTCAGGATCGCTGGGGTCCAAATGTTTTCTGTGGGTGACAGGTCTGGACTACAAGCAGGCCAGTCGAGCTCTTGGACTCTTCTACTACGGAGTCATGCTACTGTAATACTGCCGGAATGCGGTTTGGCACTGTCTTGCTGAAATATATAAGGCCTTCACTGAAAAAGACACAGTCTGGATGGCAGCAAATATAACCTGTATATATTGTTCAGCGTTAATGGTGCCTTCCCAGATGTGCAAGCTACTGGTGCCATAAGCACTAATACACCCCCACACCATCACAGATGCTGGGCTTTTAACTGTCTGCTGAAAAGCTAGATGGTCCCTCTCCTCTTTAGCCTGGAGGAAGCAGCGTCCATGATTTACAAAAAGAATTTGAAATCTTGATTTATCAGACCACCGGACACCTTTCCATTTTGCCTCAGTCCATCTTAATTTAAATGAGTTCAGGCCCAGAGAAGTCGGCAGAGTTTCTAGATCACGTTTAGATATGGTTTCTATTTTGCATGGTAGAGTTTCATCCTGCATTTGTGAATGCAGCGACAAACCTTATTCACAGACAAGAGTCTTCAGAAGTGTTCCTGACCCCATGCAGTGACTTTCACTATAGAATTGTGTCTGTAATGCAGTGCCATTTGTGAACCAGAAGATCACAGGTATTCAGTATTGGTTTTTGGCCTTGTCCCTTGCATACAGATTTCTCTGGATTCATAGGATCTTAATGATATTATGTACTGTTGTTGCTGAAATTCCCAAATTCTTTGCAATATTGCGTTGAGGAACATTGGGCCTCATTTGCCAATATTTTCTTGAGAATTCTGTAAAATTTGTTCCTACGAAATTTGTTAAGAATGTCAGATTCATAAAGTGTTCTTAAGTAGCAGAATTCTTTCCACCTTTGTTCTTAAGAATGGTGAATCCCACGTCTTCGTAACTGAAAGCACGTTTCAGTTTGTCCTAATTAGCACAAGGAAACGCACTGCAATTTCCCATAAAAGGGTATGAGACTGTAGGGCCGTGTGCAAGGAACGGCGAAGAAACACGCAGGCTGGGAGCCGCTTGGCACTAAGAGGAAAACAAACTTAAGTAATGCTGAAGTATAAGTATTAATACGGTAAAAGCCTGTTATAGTGGACTCCCTTATAACGGAATATCGTCTATAACGGAATATCATCTATAACGGACGAGGTCCGCCGGTCCTGGCCGTGCACCTTTAAGAACAAGCAGAAAAAGCATTGGATATAGCGGACTCGCATTTAATGGAATTTCGCTTATAATGGACTAACAATTTGGTCCCCAGGGCCGCTTTTATAGCTGTAGTTTTGTTTGGCTATAATGGACATGCAGGATCCGCTGACACGGCGCGTAGTGTGTTGGTGATATCCAGCTAAGATACGTAGTCCGGATTATTAATAGTCACACATCTGCTCAGGTAAAGTTGGATTACTACATGTACAATATAATAATCTATACCACAAGGGTGTCTGCTGGGATGTGGCATGAGTAAATGGTGTCCTGTAGTTGTTTTCTGGGCATACAGCAACTCTGGATATAACGGATTTGAATATAACGGACTGTTTTGCCAGGTCCCTTAAAGTCCGTTATAACTGGATCTTACTGTTCAGGAGGTAAATGCAAATAGACACGTTATTTGGTAGCGTAACCAGTGGATATAAAGCCCCCAAGAAAGCTGATACATGGAAAGATATCACCTTCTCTGTGGAATATATGTGCCAATTAAATCTAAATGATTTTCAAACATGCGTTCCTTTCTTAGAGCACGATTGGGAAGCTCTTCAAGAAGTAACAAATGCCATTTTCATAGCAAGGCCAACGCGCAGAAATGGACCTATTTATAATCCACATGATCACTGTTACTACCAGGAAAATAATTTTTACACTTTAAAACTATTTTTTATATTTTACTTTTATAAATTGTTCAAATACTATCATTTTATGAACTGTAGAATGAACAAAACTGTTATAACCGATTATTTTGAAGAAACTATCATTACTTATTACTTAAATGTGCGTACATATGGTATTGAGTGTGCATAGATTCTGTTGTTAGCTAAGAACAAATTCAGATAAGAAAACATTGGTGTAAGTCAGAATCTTCATTTTTTAAAAAGTGTGTGCATGGGGTTTAAGAACAAATTCGTTCATAAGAATGGTTGGTGAATGAGGCCCATTGTTCTTAAATTGTTGCACTATTTGCACTCAGTCCTTCATAGAGTGCTGAACCTCTCCCCATCTTCCCTGCACAGAGACTCTTTTTATGCCCAATTATCTTACTTACCTGTTGACAATTAACATAATTGTGAGACATTTAGCCAGGTGTTTTGGTTTAGCATCATACAATTTTTCCAGTCCTTTGTTGTCCCTGTTCCAACTTTGAAATGTGTTGCTGGTATCAAATTCATATTTAGCATATATTTCTCATTAAATACCGTTTTTCAGTTTCAACATTTAATATGATGTCTTTGATCAATTTTCAGTTAAATATGGATTTATATGATTTCCAAATCCTTGCATTCTGTTTTTATTTACATTTTACACAACGTCCCAACTTTTTTGGAAACAGGATTGTATCTCTGCCTTGTGTCCTCTGTTTCCTGAGTTGTGATTCAGAGTCAAATTACAAACTAGATTCTCTCCTCGTTTGTTTCATTGTATTTTCTTTGTTAATTCATTAATTGACTTGCTTGCTTACTTAATTTTTGAAGTGAACTATTTTGGCTTGATCACCAGTGTGAACAGCATATCAGCAGGGAGCCGTTTGGAACCATCCCACTGCAATATGAGAAGCCACTGTCTGACTGCAGCTGCCATCCGTTTTGTCCTCACAATCAAGCTGCTTCTTCATCTGCATTAGTACTAAAAGACTGAGCACAACAACAGGAAGGTTTATTCAAGCATAAATCTGTAGACATAGAGATATATTGAGAACTTCAATTATGAATTTAATTAAATAAAATGCTTTCCATCATTGCTGTCAAGTTGTTCCTGCTCTGATTGATAAACCTGTTCTTTTTAATAATGGCATTCTAAGCAAGTCATGTAAGTACTCTCCTGGAGATTAATCCTATCACCCAGTGTTTGAGAGGTTTAAACTTAAAAACACTGGAAATCACAGGGAATGTTCATATATTCTATCGAATATATGGTCAATCATCATCGGATCTGGTGGTAAATAGAGACATTAAACAACGATGCCGTTCTTTTGTGAAATAGCCTGTATGATTAAAGGTTGAAGGCCAACCCAAACATAGTCTTAAACTAAATTTCATTAACCTGATTTTCATTTATGATCTTCTGTCCCACTCTGATCAGATGGGGGCCCCCTGGTGGCTGGAGGATGCTATGCAGCCACTTAGTTAGTAATGGTTTGGGCCAGCCCTGGGTTGAAGTGACCGTAAAATTTCTCTTTTATATTCATTAACTAAAATTAGCTTATATTTAAAGTAATGAGATTTCCCAATGCTTCACCTTGCATATCATGGAGAGGGGCACTGTACTGGAAGAATATCATGGGGTGGGGCACAACCCTGCATGCACATCGTATCCTTTTTGAAAGCTGCTGACTTCTTCCCGTACCAGTGTTCGAGGAAGGTATAGTGTAGAAATTGGCGTTACATCTTGTGGTTAATTTTTATACCATCTGGAAGTCGGAAAGTTCCAAGAAGTTCATCACTGATAACTGCAGCCCACACCATCACTCCTCAACAACCCTGTTGGTGCTTGAAAAAGGTGACCGTCCATGGGCCCATCCTTCCGCTCCATCAATAATCACTCTCATCTCATCTGTTCACAAAACCTTTATAAAATCACTCCTGGGATGTGTCTGTGTGCATTCTTGACATTGTAGCATTCACGCCTTATTGAGTGGAGGTCATGTTTCAGACTTTGTGACCCCAGCGATGTCATGTGACACACTGCACACAGTGCTTCCAGAGATTCCATTCAGATTGCAGTTTTTTTTAATTGGTGGCATTCAATTATAAAGAGTTTCTATGTCTCCCCTTTAATTTGCGTCTTCTCGCTACATGTTTCTTCCATCCTCTTTTTCTGTTGGCCACAAAACACTCGATTGTACAGTAGTCATGTTTTAAAGATTTAGCATTTTGATTGTTTTTCATCCCTCTCACTGGCACTTTACAATCTTGTGTTTTTCTGCTCTCTGCAAGGTTTTTTTTTTTGGCCCATTTTAATAGTCCAAAATTGCCTAATAATTCTGCACAGGAAAGTACCTGTTACCTGTTTTTCTCCAAACAGAAACTGCTCAGACAAAATACAGAACATGTACTGCCTTTTAGACAGTTCATTCTTAATTACAGATGCATCTGGACTGAAAATATTGGTCGGAAGAAAAGATACAAATAAAATACATACTTGCCTAATAATTCTGCACACGGTGTATACATGTCACTGCGCCCTTACAAAGAAATGAAACAAATATTTTCTGGCAGACAGTGCATGTGCCCTATTTATAACCTGCATATATGTGTGCAGATCAGCATCATGACTGCATTTCAGAAGACATTGCCTGCTAATACGGACTCGAGCAGCGTCCAGGTGACAAATCAAACGCGGTTCATCCGCTTTACAGTTCCGCTGATGTCACCCGTGGTTGAATCCCGGCGCCTAACGGTGGTTTTTCGCATTGCGGAGAAGCTGCATCCGTTCTGCAGACTCCGCTGGAGGAGCATCTGGGGGATCGTTTGCTGCCAAAGTCCCCAGACTCTTTCATCACGAGCAGGAGGAGGGAAGCTTCCAGATACCTTCCTCGGTCTGGACAGACTCTCCCCTTCAGCTTCCAGGCACCTTCCACGGTCTGGACAGACTCTCTCCTTCAGCTTCCAGGCACCTTCCTCGGTCTGGACAGACCCTCTCCTTCAGCTTCCAGGCACCTTCCTTGGTCTGGACAGACTCTCCCTCTTTATCGCTCTCCACTGACGGCTGAGCCACGCCGCAGCCCAAGAGCATCCAGCTACAGAGGCCTTGAAGTCCATCCCACGCATCCAGCAGATGCTGGTTTTCAACCCGACTGACCTCATTTAACCTTCATGCACTGAGATTCCTTCATTATAATTTTTTAAAGTATGTCGAACCAAGCCAATCGTTATTACATGACTGTTATAAGTTCAGTTCTCTTAATTAAATTTGCAGATCTTGTTTGAGTTTAATTATCTTTCAAAGTATAAGAAAACAAAGATGATCAGCAGCCAATGAAAATGCTGATGAGTAATGCACTCTAAATAAACCGCTGCACAGAATGATACCCAGTAGTAAATATGGACAAACGTGCTCAGCGTAAAAGCTTTAAATAAGCCTATTAAGATAAAGTGGAAGACAGATCATTGCCTTTCTTTCACAGTGTGAGTGTATTTACTGCAGAAAAAGCAGACTCAACAAACCACTTCTACTTCACTTCTGTATTTGGTAGAACAAAATGAGTGATGCTCTCAGCAGAATACACCACTTCTATGTCCTTCCGGGATCCAAATCGTGACGCATGCTTCACTTGGCTCTCTGAAGTCATTCCCCTTGATGCGAGTGCTGTGCGTTCTGAGTATCTGGGAAAGCACACAGATCAGATTTTGACATAATGCACTGCAGTCTGCTTTAAAGGCCCTGCAAAACTGCAACTCTCGGTGCAGGGCAGTGCGCACAGCTGTCTAACACTCGTACCTTGACTGAGCAGTTGAGACTCTGCTAGTTCCTCTTGAGGGTACATGTCCCACAAAAACATCCTTGTTACTCTGTCCCCAGGGCATGTCGTTGAAACTATAAACTCAGCAAAAAAAAATTTTTTTAAAGTTTATATTTGTAAATGTACGATAGTGGCCAAAATTGTGGACTTCCAATTTTTAGAAATTGCCGAACTTTATTCAACTGTTGCTCCAGTGACTTGTTTAATCATCCAGTACATGACATTTGTAAACATTCTTTGATTGTTTCTAAACATTACCAGCAATATTAATGTAGTAATTTTTGAAGTGTAACGCTAAAAATGCTAGGTGTTTCCACAATTTTGGTCACTAGTGTAATTGTCTTGTCCATGTGTATGAAAAAGCAGTTCTTCTAAACTGTGTGGTGAGCGGTGGAGTAGAAGTGCAACACACACAATCAAACCTCTGAGCTCAGCTAAGACCTAAAGTTACTCCAGTGTAGTTTTGCTACAATTTGCAATTGTAAATTGTTCTCTACTACATGCCGACCTGAATATGTGTTTGTGTGACTTGAGGATGTAACCAAATGTATAACAGAAAACTGAACACTGGATTTGCTTTGTGTTTGTATGCATCTTCATGCAGGCTAAGAGTCCGGAATTATATACTGCGTTGAAAGCAGAGTTCCCACAAAGATACGCATGTGTGCGAGCGCATGTCTATCAGTGTGAGGAAAAGAAATCCGTTTTTCATGCAGATTTCATCCAGAGGCAGGATGTGGAACAGACAGAAGAGACCCGGTGAGGCAAGAGCTGTTCGTGCCGCAGTGTCTCACCGCATCTGCACTGGCCTGGGGAATCACTCCACTGCACTGCAGTGCCCTTTATCCCAGTGCTAATGAAACCTCCAGCCTTCACACTCCTGTGTTTACACTTCAGCAGCCAGATTACGCATGAGCAGAGATTTCTGTGTTTGGGAAGCAAGCGATGAAATGTTGAGTTAGGACCTGGCATATGCAGATACTACATATGATTCAAGTGACAAACTTGTTAGTATTTATAGTACAGACTCTCCCCTGGTTATGATGGGGTGACCTTCTGACAATCGTAACAGGAAAATATTGTAAGGCGAAAATGCATTGTGATACAGTACACTTAACCTAACAAACATAATAGCCTAGAGATAGCCTATCCTACCTTAAACATTTAAACATGCATAGCTAAAACACTTACATTAGCCTACAGTTGGGCAAAATCATCAACACAAAGCCTATTTTACTATAAAGTGTTAAAAATAGTGTATTAAAAGAATTATAGTCGGATTTCCTTGCAATCATATACTATCCATATCTACTTATTAAGTACAGGGCCATGATTAACCTTGAGCAGGGTTCCCCAATTCTGGTACTGGAGGGCCAGAATCCAAAACGGTTTGCAGATTTCCCTGCTCAAACACACCCCTGCTTAAACCTAGAACTGGGGAGCCTTGCCCCATAAAGTATAGGGTTAGAGACTGGGGACAACCTGCATCAGATGCCCGTCTTATCACAGGGCACACTTAATCACACAGACACACATGCTCTATAGAAAATGTAGAGACACAAATTCCCTGCATGAATTTTTGTACCATGGGAGGAAACTAGAGTTCTGGAGTTGTGGGAACGTGGGAAGAACTGAGAAACACCAGACACATAACTCCCACAGCCCTGGAGAATCATCCACCACTGCACACCTAATGCTACAATAGTCCTAAATAATATAAGGAAACACTCTCACCGTCGGTGTGTTATTTAAAAGACATTTTTAGTACCCTCAGTGAAACTGAGCTAAATTTATCGTGCTGAGTAAGGTGGAGAATATGCAGTAAAAACCTCTAGAGCAGGGATGTTTGTGCTGGATGAGCTCAAAGAGTCTAGCTGTATGGACCCAGAGTGATATATGTGACAGCAGTGAGAGGTAAAAGAACATGGGCGGCTTGTGAAACATTAGGGGAATGAAAGAGGAATGGACTGTTGCAGTTCTGACCAGGTTCACATCTTATTGCATACATGGAGCCAGTCATCACAACCAGAATGGGGTTTATGGGTCATGTAAGGAATTTGTTTTGATATGGTGTTTGTGGGAACTTATAACGAACAGATAGAGTACAGATAGGAATGCTGAGATAACAAACATCAGAGTACACAGAGGAATACTGTGATAACAAACAGAGTACAGATAGGAATACTGTGATAACAAACATCTCACAATCGACAATAAATTTATTCATCCGTCGATTTTCAAAAGGCTTATCATGATCAGAGTCACAGTATATTAAATAAAGCAGATGTTTTTACCCAAAGTGATGTACAATTGAGAGAGCAGGGTCAGCAAGTCCCTGGAGTATTTGGGGATAAAGGCCCTGCTCAAGGGTCTAATTGTGAAATAATGCTACCGAGCATAGGGTTTGAGTGAAGGTCTACACGGGCATAGAGTGAAGGTCTATAGCATATAGACAGTGTATGGTGTGGTGCTTAATGCCAGCAGCAGTAATGCTGTAATTGTGTCATGGTGGGTGTATGTGTAAGTTGGTCAGCAGTGTGTCTGTGGTTTAGGTTTACATTAAATTGTAGGGACCAAATGTAGGGACAAAAAACCCAGTTTTTTTGACGTTGTAGGGACCATTTTTCAGGATTTTGATAAGTCATTATGCTCTGCAGACGATGATATTTTGGAGTCTGTTGAAGACAGATGGTGAGATGAGATGGAGATCAGACTGATGGTCCTCCGCTTGGATATGACGGGGACACAGTCAGTGACATCTGTGAAGAATTGTGTCATCATTGTTTGTAGAAGATTGAACTATTTCAACTGCTGCAGGAAGTGTATCCTCTTCTAGACGTTTCTGATGATGGAGTCGGTATTGTTCGGCCATTTAAGGTCCTGGGAGATTATGGTTCTGTATTAAGCTATATTAACTGTTCAGCCATGGATGGTTAGAGGGCCTATAGTCATCCCTGCAGTCCACAGAACATTTACTATTATGACTATATCAGGGTGCCAGTTCATTTACCTTCAAGCTATATTATGATTTGTCACCATTATTTGGCCGACCAGCATTTAGCATCATATGCAAATGTGCGGAGTTTAACAGCTGGGTAGGAGAGACTGGAACATAGGATAGAGGATGCGGCCCACAGAGGCTCCAGCACTAAAGGACAGAGTGTCGGATGTGCCCCCCCACCCCACCCCCCCCAACAAATGCTGCCTCCTGGCAAACAGGAAAGCAGCGATCCGCTGAAAAATAGAGTCCGGTACTGTGAGATCTGTACTGAACACATCCACACGCAGCATTGCAGTAAATCTTACTTTAGTAAATCTTATCAGCGGTAAAGCTTGCCTAGGAATCCCCATGGACTCCCCCCGGCATTGACAATCAGTATCCATACGCAAGTTTCTGGGTGATCTCGGTGCTGCAGGCAAGAGTCGTTCAAAGATCTACCTGAAAAACACGATGAAGACTAGGGTGCCACTGGAGATGTGCACAAAATAAGGCACGAGAAGAGCACCCAGTGTTGCCGAGAGAACACGACCAAAAAATACTCGATAAAGACAGAGTATGTCAGTGGTAACATGAGTTATTAGAGGTGCTCCCGTGAAAAATGGATCTTGAGGCATTTCTCAGAGATTAACACAGATACTCTGGTAAATACAGTCAGACATTATGTAGCGTAGAGTACAATGGTGTAGTAACCTGTGAGTATACTGCATGTAAGACCTGTATTTATTGCTATAAGTAGCCTGGCACCATTATTAATGACAGGCTGATCTGGCACAACACCATGAAGGGAGACGACTTGAAAGTACAGCACTAAATTTTGCACCTTCCTTGTTTCAACCCCTCCTCTTCTCATTTTCTTATTTATTCCTTGTGTATTATTTCTCAATTGAAATGTTGCTTTAGGAGCACAGTTTGCCAGTTATGTTACCCAATAGTTGCATTGCTTGCTCACACAAACATCACCCTCCCCTCTGCACTTAGTTTCTTTAGTCTGGTTTCCACACTCTATTCATCAAGTTGCAAAGTCATGCAGTGTTTTAAAAGAGATATCACACTCACTTTCCTGTACATATTTCACACTCTCTTGATTTTCTCAATTAAAATTTGTGCAGCATTGTACTTTTCTGGCATGATTAACCAGCTTTATTTATTCTTATAAACCTTCAATTCATAGCCTTCTTGCATTCCTAGGAAATTTTTAACAGTTTGAACAAATTATATATAAAATTTTTTATATGTCTTTACCAAATGCGTCATACCCCACTGTTACTGTTTATTGTTTTAATTTTGTTTGCAACTAAGAAAGTATATGTGATTTTCACTGGGCAATGCAAAATGGTATTAAATTACTTCAAATTAAGTAATTACTTTCCAAACATGAGCTTAGTTACCAGATAAACGTCTTAAGCAGATCAAATGATATTCAGAGGAAATGGTTCTTTCATTGGCATGTGAATGAATCCTGTCGCCGTAAATGACAACAGTCTTCAAGGAAGAATAGCACAGGGCAACAGACAGAATGAGGTCCCCACGTCAGGGCTGCAAGTGGCGGAAACCGGCCATTAAAAGCACTGATGATGATGCAGCTCTGCTTTAATATGCTGGGTGTTACCTGGCTGCTCTTCTGTGCGGAACGCCAAAGCTTTTGTTGTGCCTTCTAGAAGTTTCTACAGGGACCCAAACCTGCCAATTCAAATGTGCCTGGGAGATATCCAGAGGGAACCTTTGAGAAGCCCTTCAAAGCTTAAGGAGGTTCTACGTGACAATCTGCCCAGCCGGGGGAAGGAGAAAAAGGACGTGACACGTTTGTCAAAATATGGTGATTTTCCGTGGTTTCGACTCACAAATGTGTGGAGAACTCAATTCTTAGCCTTTAGACTGTGAAAGGCAAGGAAAGTGTGATGGAAACTCCATCCATCCATCCATCTTCTGTACCTGCTTATGTTATGCAGAGTTGTGGGGGCTCAGAGCCCATCCCAGAAGCTATGGACACATGCTAGGGAACAATGCAGGATGGGACACCAACCCATCGCAGGGCACAGTCACACACCATTTATACCTACGAGCGATTTGGCAAATTCTATTCACCTCAACCCCACAGTGAAAACATGCAAATCACACACATTAAGTCATGGCAGGGACTCAAACCCCTGTCCCGGAGGTGTGAGGCAATAGTACTAGACCAACAATAGGGGCCAACAATGAAAAGACCCTATGAACAGCAAGTATTGGCCTATACCTCTGACAACTTACCAGTGAATATCATATAAATGAGCGCTAAAGGAGAAATTTACCAATGAGCACATACTGACCGGCACGGAACTGATTTATAACTGGGATCAGGACTGCAGTTATGGTGAGTAGTTCAAGAGTCCTACAGATCAGTGTTTCCCAATCCAGTCCTCGGGGACCCACAGCCAGTCCATGTTTTTGCTCCCTCCAAACTCCCTGCCAGACAGTGCACATTTTTGCCCCTAAAAATATAGACTGTCTGTGGGTCCGTAAGGATCGGATTGGGAAACACTGCTACAGATGGACGGGTGTGATGAACAACAGCTGCCTGCTGCTGTGACCAGAGAGAGTGAGTGAACAACACGAGAAGCAGCATGTCAAGGGAAGTGGCCCAGTCTGGGCGGCAGAAGGAGCAAAATCTGCAGTATTCAGAGGCCCTGAACTGCTGATCAGGAATCGCATTCTTTTGCTCATGTGCACTTGCTCTCAGTCAGCAAACATATGCACTGAACAGGAAGACCTGGTTCCAGATTGTACACCAGTGATTTGTGATAAAGTGCAACATCTTCAAAATAGGCCTATCACTTATAGCAAATGAAACAAATGGTTTGTTGTCAATACTACACATCATAACTCAGAAATATGACATTTATATTACACACTAATTGTACGTAATGATATTAATAAAAGTAACGAGGTGTTTAAGAATAAAAGTGGACATATCGGCATATACAGTATGTGTTCCCCATGTTTTTAATTAATCTTAATACAGTGGTACCTCAGTTTTTGGTCGAACCAACCAGTTTGGAAAAAAATTACCTGGTGCTCGATCTGAATCTCAGAAGTCAAACCGTGAACGCCGACCTAAGATAAGTTGTACTCGAGGGAGAATGAGTCACGCGGCATATCTCTCAGGGGAAACAAAGGGCAACGCTTCAGTCTTAGCCTCGCATTCGTTGTGATAGCATCGTGCATGTTTACAGAAGCAGAATACACGTAGACAGTAGAAATACTTACATTGTTTCTTTTTTTAACTTTACACATTGGATACATTTATTTTCTTACTTCAAAATTACTGTTTTGGTAAATGTCCTTAGATGTGTTTAGTACAGTATATGCTCTTGTTTTATCTGGTTCATTTTGTGTTTAAATGCTAAAAAAAAACATACTTAGGTGTCATTTTTGGGGCCGGGAACCAATTAATTGGTTTTCCATTATTTCTAATGGGGAAAATTTGATCAAAACCCAAACTTTGTAGGATTCGATCCAGATCTCTGAACGGATTAAGTTCGAGTTCTGAGGTAGCACTGTACTTGATAAACTACAGCGCTCACATGAAGTCTTTGGACGCTTGTTTAATTCCGTAAAAATGTTGCAAATTTATAGGCTTCATAACAAAAGTCTTTTTTTAACACATCTGCACATATCACACATATTTCCATAGACATTTTCTTCTTATAAAGTTTTTTTTTTGACTAATTCAGTTTTGTTTTTGCCATTTTGCTATTAATTTCAATTGTAGTCACTGGCTCCCAAATATTTATTGTTTTAAGTTATGTTTATGTTTTGTTATTGCAAAGGTAACACTAATCTGAAAGCATCCAACCAGGCTGGTTATCAATAAACTATTAACTAGGAACAGCTCTTTTAGAAGTATAAATTGGGTTTCAATTTATTATAACTTGAAAAGAATGTTTTACTTCATTTCTAATGTGATACATTTTTTTGTGAACAAATGAATGTTTTTGTTAGAAAACCAATAAATTTGCAATATTTTTACTGAATTAAAAAAAAGTGTCCGTGGGCATTGCACAGTTAACTACATCCTGAAATAAATATACTACAGACAAAAATCTGCCAAGAGTGTTCCATAGATTCATGTGTAGCTTTAGTTTAAAAATTAACAATAGAGACAAAATGCAATAAGATACCAGGTATAAGTATTAGGGACACTGTACAGAGTTACTTCTAAAAGATTAAACCACAATGAAAAAATTGCATAGCTACAAAAATTTTATTCATACTCAATACAGGTACACAAGAAAACATTGCCTGATAGGGATCACAACAGACCATGGTATCCTTTAAACCACAAAGCATTATGCACTTCAGACTACTCACTTGGCACATTTAAAAAGGCTCAACACATTTCCAGACATGCAGAGGAAGGAAGCGAGTGCCAAAACCCGGCCAGGGGTCAGCAGTTCATGGCCAATCACACAATGGCGATGCTTCAGGCAAATTAAATGAGGTCACATGTTCATGTGCATGAACCTAATGGTTGAACACAAACTGAGATGGAAATGTCTGACTGCTTTTTTATTTTACATCTTTTACCCCATTCTCCCAAAGTCCCCCCTTATCCTCTGCCCCCCCGCAAAATCACCACCGCTCCTCATCCCACCCCCACACCTTCTGCATGTCCAAAAATAAACTCCTTCTCGGAGTGTAATCCACTGGCAAATGATCCAGAGCAGCATACAAAAATAAACTCTTTTACTGAATTTCTCTTCAACTTACAAATGGCAATGACAAAAGTAATAAATACATATTTCAAGAAGATCCATAGCAAAACACACACAGATATGAACTATACAAGACAAATGAAGTACTATGTCACTTCCTTTACAATATAAACAAAATATCAGGCCTATAAAACTGCAGTTTTTTTTTCCTTTTTAATAGGAACTTCCTCTTTCGCTCAGCCACAGTAATGGTAAACACGAACACTCTGGATGCTTTCCGCAGTGCTCTATGAAAGTGCACTCTGGAGAAATCCTTCATAGGTTCCAGCGTTTCCAGTGGCTTCCTGGCACCATTTGTGCATATTTAAAACCTCGCTGGCCAGTCACACCATCTCACAGGCATTTAAGTCAAACCTCAGAACTATGAAACCATACTGTGTATTATTTATAACGATAAGCAAGTAGCTAAGCCCTCCAAATTCCTGCAACATTTCCTTGAAGTTTAGTTGTGTACAAATTGCAGAATAAATAAGATTATGCGTGCAAGAAAATAAGGTTTGTTCAGTGCATGCGCTCGTTCTGTCGACCACATTCATAAACTTGAAATGGAGTCAAAGCTTCTTCTGTAATTCATGAACTAAAAAGTTGCAAATAATGTATATTGCCAGTGTCGTGTGAGATGGAATGTAGCAGACCTTGTTTACATTGCAGCTGAATGTGTAACTATGAGAGACCGAGGGCCCCTTTAGCTGAGATTCTCAGTGCCGTTAGGGGTGAGTTTGGTCTTGTGCTCAACTCGTGGTCCTTTGGCAGAATACTGAACCAGCAGAAAGGGCTCCTTCGTCTCACCCTCGCCCACGATGCTCTCCTCATCCTCCGGCTGCCCGATACGCTGTAGACGCAGGTAGCACCAACAGCCCAGGATCAGGGCGCCCAGGGCAGCGATGGCGATGAGGGTGACGATGACCGTCACCACCCCCGTGGTGGGGCTATGGTCCATGATCGACATGGTCACAGGGTCACAACAGAGCTCTGGCAGGGAAATCTCTCTTAAAGTCTCTCGGGTTTCAGGCTGGACGTTCCTCTGCTCACCAGTCACCTCGTGACATCTAGACCACGTGTGGAACACAGCAGAGAAGGAAACTGAGCAGGTCCGTTCAGAAGCAGCTGACTCCTTCAGAAGTCCAGAGCTACTGTACATTCCACATCTGTGAGAGATACAACTTAATCTAACTGATCCATAGGTCTCAGGGGATTGGGGGGAAAAAGAAAGAAAAACCTAGTGGTCAGGGCTTTTATAAACTTTACTAAGGTCTAAATATGTCGATCTTCACTCACGTCTTCCAGAAGCCCTCTGCAGTTCTCTTCAGTTTCAAAAATTTTTTTATATAATGAAATCATATGTACGTGATGTACGGAAAATATCTTCAAACATCTCCTACTTAGTGTTACAAATACACAAAAATTTGTAATAATCACTAAAACACACAGATAGCTGAAAAAGGGACTGCTTTATGCCACATTAAATTTGCCACTCGTACATGCAAAAGTACAAATTAAGTGTATATGGGTTTTCTGTTTCCGTTCGCCTTTGAGACATGCACACACTAACAAATAACCGTGTCAAACAAAACTAAATATTGCCCACAGCACATTATAAACGCACATAAAACGTGTAGTCAGCACTGAAATTTTTAACGGAACGGAAATTTTAACATACACCATATTACATAAGGAGTTCTTCTCATGCACATTTAATGCGATTATAATAAACCGTAGCCTTCTTAAAATTAGGCGAACAAACAGGAAATAATAATCAACATACTTTTAATTATGACGTTTCATATTTTAAAGGCAAGCTCTTCTTTCCGAAGAAGATACATTCATTACGTATATCATTCCGTCCACGTTAATGTAATACGTGACAGTTTAACAATCAGCGAAGCAATATCTTTGCAACATGAAAGCTTTACGAAGCCGAAAATTTCAAGTTGCATATATTAAGCAATTCATGTAAACAAATATACTTTTAAGAAACTTAACATCTTAAAACAACAGTTGCAATTATTATTATTATTATTATTATTATTATTATTATTATTATTATTATTATTATTATTATTGTTATTATCTGTACGATAGCATTTATATTTCAGGGAATTTATAGTCTCGGTTGTGCATGCAGCAGTAACATTGTGATAGCCGACAAGACTGTCGTGCATATATCACGGCTATGGAAATAGTTTATTTTAGGCATGCACATTGGCCTAAACACAAATCGAAAGCACTGTCACATCAGGCAACAACAAACCCAAATAACGGAAACCCCACCGCTGCAATGAAAATGAATACTCACCCTGTCTTCCAGAAAGAATATAGGCAATATAATTTGTTTTACACGGCGGCCGCAGCTTTGCTCTTCATCTGTGCGATCTGGCGACAATTAAAACCCCCTCATGGATCCCTGCTGGATCCATACCGATCGCCGAATGCGCTTAAAGTTTTCGGGGAAAACCCGTGTTGTTTTACTTTCTGAAACCACCCCCTTTCCTCCGCCGCCCCGGCGCTCTGCTATTGTATATCGGCGTCTCTGCAGTCGGAGCAGCACTAGTAGCAGATGAACAAGACCAAGAGGGCGTCCTCCAACCTCCACATTTCAGGAAATGATATCACAAACATTCAGATACGTGTTCGGCCAATTACAGTGGCAGAAATACTAGATAAGACCTGTCTGCATTAAGCTCATGTCGGCATTCAGCTCGTTCTTATGGTGATTTTTGCTTGAACGCGACAGTTGAAGACATTATTTTCATATCACATATATACGGAGATATATTCAAAATATATTTCTTATATCAGTATAATTCAACAGAATATTGCCATTGGGTAAATACCTCAAAATTCACTGCAACGCAATTAAACGAGGCTTACACAGCACATCACTGCTGTGTAAAGAGGTTACTGGGTACTAATTTTGGGTGCAGAATGTTAATTGACATACTGTATATGATAAACATATATCAATGATAAATATAACAATAATTGCTTTATCCAATGGACCAAATTAAAATGAAACTTTTTATGTAGCCTAATGCACCTTTTCCCAATGTAAATTTTCAGTAGGTGGGAGGTGCACGGGATACAGGATAAAATCACTCTTCGTGTGAAATGCGAGACAAGTCTGCTCACTGAAAATCAGAATCGATTTTGCAGGATCTCAATGAAACTGTTGTGTAAGATAGGAGACAACTGCCGCAGAATTTAAGTTCCCTTGAGGATAAGATAAAAACAGCAAGACTTAATTATATGTATGGATGGAAAAATGCCAGCAAGTGGAGAATGCAGGGAATTTGTTTAGTCCAGCTTTGTCTCTGCTGCAGTCAGCATGTTGGTGCAGAGTGTGAAAAAGATGTTAAAAGTAAAGGATTATACTCATGGTCCCCCCACTGAGCACTTTATCCTCGGGGACCCACAGCCGGTCCATGTTTCTGCTCCCTCTGAGCTGCCTGCCACATTTCTGCTCCCTCCCAGCAAAAAACATGGATTATCTGTGGATCCTCGAGGACTGGATTGGGAAACACTGCTTTAGAACAATTGCTAAACAACGGTCTATTTTTAAATATGTACAATCATACTTTTCCCAATACACCTCATGATGTCTGAAAACAGACTGCAGAGGAGTAATTGACTTTGTTTGATTTACATGGAGCTGTCCAATATGACAAAGGACTTGGGGGCAGGCATGATAGAGAAAGAAAAAGAAGCTTATTTGGAACAAAGGCTGAAAATAAAAAGGATCACAAGGGATCAAAACAGGGTAGGTGAAAGGAGGTAGGGCACAGGCAACAAGAAGGTATGTGTCAGTGACTGGACAGGGGAACACAGGCCTGGGAAGCACATATATATGAAACTTATGAGGCAGCTAACGAGAGGCAGCTGAGAGCAATTAACACAAGGGTTAAGAACGAGAGGTAAGACAAACAAGTAACAGACGTGGTTTCTTAAGGCCACACCAGCAAGGAGACAGGAGGGTCAGGGTGACATGGCAGGCAGGACATGACAGTGACAGATCGGACAGGGGAGGGGATGAAGGAGACTGAACCACAGGTCAGACCCATGGACATGACAGGAGATTGGTGATTGAAGTTTAATGATATCTTGCATAACCCATAACCTGGAAGCTGCTGACAGTTAATGAGCAGTGCTGTTTATATAAAGCATGGGGTTCTGTCTTGTGGCTCCATAGCTCTTGGTTTCCTGGCTTTGTCTCTCTGGTTGTTTATACACCCATGTTTTGTTGTATTTCCCGTTTCCTGTTTTACCCGTCACATCCTGCCTTTAGTATTTTCTGATTTCTACTCCCCAGCTGCTTAATCTGTGCTCTTTTCTCATGGCTAACCCTTATTGTATCATTGACTAAGGTTCTTCCATCCCTGGTTCGACCTGCACCACCCTTGCACGGCCTACCTTTGTCTATGCAGCACTCTGGTTAAATGATGGGTCTGAAAGGTCACTAAAGGCATAGGATCACATATACAAAATATCCAGTTTATGCACTGATCCAGTCCAGTTCATTCTCATAGCCTCAATAATATATGCAAAACTAAAACCTTCACTTTACCTGTAAAACGGTTCTGGGATGCATTTCCTGAAAGATTTGTAACATTAAGTATTTTGTTATGTCATACTTAAGATTAATTGTTAGTATTTCTCAAAACCATTCATTACTCAGTTTGTAATCATGTTTGTGAATAAATGATTGCTCTAACCAACTCATTTTCTACATCATTGTTAATCTTGTTTGTTATTCACTAAGATCATTCATTATTTATCAGTTCAAATCCCCTGAGTTTCTATTTTTTTGTTGTTTTTTTTTTAAGGTCTAAGGATTATACTCCTTATGTACCTGAACAAAAACATTCAGATGGTCTCTAAATGTGCCCCATTCCTGAGTTCTGACCTGAAGGACCAGAATCAGGAGAGAAGAGCCTCGTTTAGCTAAAACACAAATCAAGAATGGCACAGTTGAAGCTGCAGGTTGGTTTAACTGCATAGAGGACAGCCTGCAAACCACCCATTTCAGCTGAGAGATAAGATGCTCTTGTTTTGCAGAATTTGAGCATCTGTTCTTGTTGTCACATTATGAGAGCAAAAATAATATTTGCTTTGCTCATGTTGTCGGCAAGGGCTGCAAAACTCTTCAGGGAAAAGGCACATCCTCCATTCAGAAGCTGTCGCAGCAGATTATCACAAAAATCCTTCAGAAGTGTGTGTTTCAGCAAGGAAATTCACTACTGTCATCAGTTCAGCTTTATTTTACTTAGCATCCACATTATTCTGTCCACACAAGGATAAGTTTGAAAACCACATTTCACCCATCTCCCACAACAGCTTATCCAGTCTTTGGGGACCCCCAGACAATCCATGCTTCTGCTCCCTCCCAGCTCCCTGCTAGACAGTCTATATTCTTGTTCCTTAACCAGTCATCTATCGGGAGCTGGGGGAAGGGAAGACGTGGACTGTCTGTGGGTCCCTGAGAACCGGGTTGGGAAGCATTGCAGTACACTGTCACACTGAGTTTGAGGTATACAGTATATATATAGGTTGAGGTATACAGTATATATATAGTTTCAGGTATACATCCATCCATCCATCCATCCATCCATCCATCCATCCATTTTCCAAACCGCTTATCCTTCAGGTATACAGTATATATATATATATAGTTTCAGGTATACTTTAATTTGGTATACATGGGTAAAGTGGAAGCTAAGTAAGATTCAGAATAAATTTGTACAAGATGAAATAGCATTCAGTGCTCTGCTGGAGGGCACTGAGCATTGCAATATCTAGCAAGACCTTTCACATTTGTTTTTTTCTTATTAGTAAGCTGTTGCATTTGTGTGCGTGGTGTTTCATGGCTTATTGCTTGGCACAGACTTTGTCTGGATTCAAACTGAAATCACCCAGGGGCTCAAGAAGGCCGTCACACTGACGCAGTGTGTATTTCCCTCCATACTGATCCAGGGTGTGCCTGTTTGTCTTGGGAGTCAGCAGTGGGTGACAGGCAAATCATGTTTGCTAGATTTAGATACATGATCATGAAACTTAGCCTGCTGACACATCTTCACTGTAATAAGACTATAGAATGGAATCATTTTTAGTTATATAGAGAAGTAGCTGGAGTTCCCTTCATCCCTAAATTGGCAGTTTATTCGGGCATATAAGGCAGATATAAACCTAGGTCACAAAAGCTATGTTTGCCACTCTATAAGAAGTAATTATATGGAGTATGGCAAAACAACACACCTAGCTAGTTATAACTCTATATCAATAATGAGTTATGTAGCCTGTTTGTATTGTATATACAGCCACAGAAAAAATTAAGAGACCACAGCACAATTTTTTGTTTCACTCAATTCTCAATTTATGGGCACACATCTGTAAATAATATATATTTTCTGCAAACTGCAGTCTGGTTCTTTCCTGTTCATCATTAATGAAGGGCTTCTTCCTTGCTTTATGGGACCTCAGCCCTGCTTCTAGGAGCCTGATACAAACTTTCCTACCAGTGCACTTCACATCTGCACTTAACGTTTCCCATTGCCTTTGAAGGTCACTTGATGTCATCCTTCGATTGATGAGAAACTGACAGATAAGTTAACAGTCACCTCTGGCATTAGAATGTCACTTCTGCCCTTTACCTGGCTGGTTTCTGGTCATTCCCAGTGTCCCCTACTTCGCCTTATTTTTGTGTACTACTTTCTTAGAAATTTTGAACCTGAAAGCATCCTGCTTTTCAGATTAGCCTTCTGCCAGCAGAACCACAATTATTTTTGTACATGTTTGTAAAATTGATTTGTTTTGGAGAAAATCCTTATTTCCCCCAAAAAGCCCAATGGCATCATTATTATTAGCTATGTTATAATGTTGCTGTGGCAGGCTGACAAAATCCCAACCCTTGTCCCTGAGTCAGGGCTTCGTTGCTGCAAAACCTCTAAAAGAAAATCAATGGCCTCCATCTGGGTGACTGATTATTTAGCACAATATTGAGGCAGACAAATATCGACCTTCGGTTCTTTAGCGAAACTTCAGTAAATATTAATGTATTAAGCTGCTTTTAGATTCTGTTTATTAAATTGTTATTGAAATATTACAATATTACAACACTCTCAACATGTTACTAATATCATATGAGCTTTAAATAAAAACATTAGCTAATATATTCAAATGCCAAAACGATTTGTTATGAAATATAACTAATTAAATTCCATGATTATTTATTAAGACAAATATTTTCGTCATGATGCATCTGGCAAAGTTCCACCAACAGGGGAGACTGGCCAAAAACCAAACCGAGTACTTCATTAATAACTGAGAAGAAAGCACACACAAACACGAATAGTGGAAATAACCAATATTCAACCAAGCTCCTTGCCCAGGACATATATGCTTTAACATATAGCGACAGAAACATTTTCTGGATGGAGTACTGTACATGGTTACCGACAGGCAGAGGCTCCACAGACTGAGACATGCAAAGAATTAAGGAACCGATCTCGGACAGAAAACCGAAAACAGAAATTCAAAGGGCAACATGAAAACTCTAACTGAAACGAAACCGAAACCCACAAGAATGTTAAGAGATCGAACATGCATGCTAACGCAAACAAGAGCAACAAAAAACGCACAAGCAAGCGCTTCGATCCAGGTGTTCCACATTTGTCTTTCCCCTAGAACGCTTTGTCCCAGATACAGGTTCCGGCAATAACATGGAGATATTTATTGTAATTTTAAGTAGAAGTTTTCGTTGCTGTTCTTTACAACACATTTACAAAGAGAGCAGAATGAAATATGATATTTTAGGAATGCGGTACGCTCAAGATCTCTCTCAAGTTAAAATTCCAAGTTTTAACGTCACGTGTATGGTTGGGTGACCAGATAATCCATGTCAGGGAGGACACTTTGACCTACTTCGGGTTTTACATACTACTTTCAAATTGAAAGGCTCCTGTGCTTGCCAAAATGCTTCAGCTTTTCTTGTGCTTTGACTAATTTGTTTCTTTGACTGAAAGACTCATCCAGCTGTTTCACATTAGCATTACTGACACATGCATGATTATAGGGGAAGTCGGACAACTTCTACTCCTCATAGCGTGCGAGAGCTGACTGCAATGGCCGCACTGCCAGAAGGGTGTAGATAAATCTATACAAATATCACCTGCATGAATATTACTTCTTTTACAATAACCAACCCCTGATCCAAACTGCTAGCAGCGAAAAAATAAACTATTATGTATAGTGGCCCTGTGTAAAAAGATAGCTACCAGGAAAAAGATCAAATACATGTATTTCAAGGAATCAAAGTTTTTATTGTCATGTACTACTTGAATGCCTTCTAATTATAGATTATAGCTAAATTACTGGACGATTAAACAAATAAAGCAAGGCAACATTACATTAACTAACAATAAGTAAACCACTAACTTAAGTGTATTTTACAGCATTTATATCTTTTATTTAAACTTTATTTTACCAAGTAAATTAACTGAAAACCAGTTATAACTGCTTTACGTGATATTTGGGAGAAATGGCAGATAACGCCTTGGAACTGCCTGGAATATAACGTCAGGACCGGAATGCATCAATAGAGTCTGGCTGCAGATCCACTGAGAAACATATCCACTGACATGCAGGACATCCACTGACATGCAGAAAAAGAAATCACAGATCCACTAAGACGCACAGCCATAGATATGGTTCGTGATACGTCCATTGACAAGCAGATGACGTCACGGATCCACTGTGAAGCACATATTACTGATTTACAGCAACTCCTCCTTCTCGATTTAGTTTTAGTTTATTTTAAAATGGTTCATAGTTATCACTTGTTTTATGCATGTATTTCTAAATGAAAGATTTTATTAGTTCATTTAAAAATTGTTTGTAATTATCACTTGTTTGTATGCATACATTTCTAAATTATAGATTATTTTATTTTAAATAGTTTGTAGTTATCGCATATTTGAATGATACATTTTAAAAGTATTTTCTACTTATCAAATTACAAGTATTGCAATTCTTAATTATAAATAAAATGTAATTAAATTAAATATTGTGTACTTATCAGCTGTAGTCCTGATAGTGACCAGATTTTTTCCCCCTCAATTCAATTAAATTATTTTATTGTCACAAGTACGAGTACCGTGTACAATGAAACGCTTGCATGTGCTCCTGCAGATAGTGAACATAGACAAGAAGACGGCTAGACAACAGAACAAGTGAATGTAACGATGAATTATAAATAAGTAAACAAATAAGACCAGAATCCCAGGAATAGAGACAGTGGCAGAAATATATGTGTGGGTAGCAGTGGAGGTGACACAAGGTTACTGATTGTTCATGAGTCTGATTGCAGCTGGGTAGAAACTGTTCCTGAACCTGGAGATGCGCGTCCGAATGGACTTTAGCCGCTCCTCAGATGGGAGGAGGGTGAAAAGTGACGGTGCAGGCTGGCTGGGGTCCCGCCTGATATAGTTCACTTTCCTGGGACAGCGTGTAGTGTGGATGTCCTGGATCGCAGGGAGCTGTGCGCCTGTCACCTTCTGTGCTGATTGCACCACACGCTGCAGAGACCCGTTGTCCTGAACTGAGCAGCTGCTGTACCAGGATGGATTCCACAGTACACCTGTAGAATCTGCACAGGGTTGTGGGCGACATCCGGGCTTTCCTCAGTCTCCTGAGGAAGTGGTGGCGTTCTGCTCTCTTAACTATTGCTGCTGTGTGACTTGACCATATAAGGTCATCAGTGAGGGTGACGCCGAGAAACCCTGAAGCTGCTGACCTGCTCCACAGCCTCACCTCCGATGTAGATGGGGCTGCGCTCTGTCGCCTGTTTCAGGAAATCCACAATCATCTCCTTAGTTTAACGTCGAGGTTCTTGTCCTGACACCATCCTGCCAGGAGTCTGACCTCCTCCCTGTAGGCCGTCTCATCATCCTTGCTGATCAGACCTATTACGGTGTTATCCATCGGCAGACCTAAGGATGGTGTTAGAGCTGTACTTTGCTACGCAGTCATGGGTGTGGAGAGAGTAAAGCATTAAGCATGGGCTCAGCACATGTCCTACGGGGTGCCAGTGTTCATGGTGATGATGCAGGTTTTCCCACCAATTTAGTATTATTGATACAATGGAGTACTATACTGAAGCCTTAAAGGCTGAAAAATGATGCCTCTCTCAGAGCTTTTTTCCACATACATTAATCTTAGAATAACAGAAGCATTTCCTACATAAGTCACTATACATAAATAATTTGACAAACGACATTTTATTTGTAGGCAGTGTTTTGATGTATAAATAAATTAGGATGAATGCGCAACAAAGCAGTATAAGGAACAGAATAAAAGAATGAGGAAAGCAATTTGTATTACGCAAACATGGCATGGAGTTTAAAACCCATCCCATCCCATCCCATCAACATAATTAGTCATTTCTACTGCCTTTTGATCCTCCAGGCCTCCCTGGGTACTTCCTGTTCATCCTCAGCCTCCATCTGGAGAGCAGCAGGTTGCATCACCTTTCCACGGAAGAGGGAGTGGTTCTCGCGAATCCAGTATACGGCACCGCCGAGGCTCCTCGTGATGCACGACTCCCATGACACGACGTGAATATTAGGGATAAAATAAGTTAATCTGCCGCAGCTGGTAGTCAACAGGAAAACCACCTGAGACGAATGATGGACACACACTCACACCCCGCTATTACATTCTGTAGAGCAGTCAGTCACAGCTTGCCCACCAGGTCTCAAAGCAGTCGGAGTGCTCACCCTCGAGAGAGGCTCCAAGTTCGCTTCCTCAGTCCAAAAGACAAACCTCTGTCCATGTCTGAGTAGTACCATACAAGTACAAGTACCATAACTTATTTTGAGATATTGAAACATTAAGTCTTGGTCGTGTATCATCAACGGTGTCATTAATACCCGTATATGCAAAACCTCTCCATTCACTGAATGCACTACCACTGACGAATTAATGGAATATCACCCTAAAACTAACAAAAATATAATATTCAGCCTCCTTGCTGGACTTCACCTGGTATTCTATATCTGACAGAAACCTCCTTCACTGCGACGAAAATGCACTTGATTCTGCATCTGAATGCATCTCAGTGTAAAACACAATGCTTTACATATATACTTTTCCAGATCACTTCTCGTCGGGTTAGGCACCACCATTTCCTTATCTTTGGCATATCAGACTGGATATAAAAAGACAAAAGAATTTCTACAGATGACATACCTTGGAGGGGTGGCATGGTGGTGCAGTGGTTAGCACTGTTGCCTCACACCTCTGGGACCTGGGTTTGAGTTTCCGCCTGGGTTACATGTGTGTGAATTTGCATGTTCTCCCTGTGCCGTCGTGGGGTTTCCTCCAGGTACTCCAGTTTCCCCCCCACAGTCCAAAGACATGCTGAGGCTGATTGGAGTTGCTAAATTGCCCATAGGTGTGCATGTGTGAGT
>JAABNY020000045.1:5254771-5267900 GCA_015164015.2 Brevimyrus niger | reverse complement strand
C
Source organism: Brevimyrus niger (assembly GCA_015164015.2). Classification (NCBI taxonomy): domain Eukaryota; kingdom Metazoa; phylum Chordata; class Actinopteri; order Osteoglossiformes; family Mormyridae; genus Brevimyrus; species Brevimyrus niger. Next base: position 5,267,899 of record JAABNY020000045.1, on the reverse strand, counting down.
CGTTGCTTCCGGGATAGGCTCCGGACCCCCCGCGACCCAGTAGGATAAGCGGTTTGGAAAATGGATGGATGGACATACCTTGGACTAAAATTCTGTTCTTTGATATGAATCTCCATGCATTTGGGCTCATAGTAACATTGTCTAAACATTCACTCTAAACATCGTTACTGGGCACAAAGGGCAATGGAAACAACTACAGCACTTAGCACATCTTGCTAACTGAAGCATGGTATTTCTTTGCCAAATTGACCTGTGCATCTGTTGGTCAAAATCAAAAACAAAACATCGTGAAAATAGGGTGATTTGATTATCCATGTCAGGGAGGACACTTTGAGCTACTTTAGGTATTACAAACTACTCTCAAATTGAAAGGCTCCTGTGCTCGCCCAAATAGTTCAGCTTTTCTTGTGCTTTGACTAGTTTGTTTCCTTGACTGAAAGACGCATCCAGTTGTTTCACATAAGCATTAGTGACACATGCATGATTATAGGAGACTGGCCGATCAGCACACAGCAAGAACTCGGTGTTCAAGTGAAATCCAGGTCCGTTTAATTGAAGTGGTAATTTACAATTCCTGTACTAGCTCAGAGTGTCCTCCCTGACATGGATTATCTGGTCACCCTATGTGAAAACGACTGTGTTTGCATTTATGGGCTTTCGAAGGAGGGAGATTATTTAAATACAATAAAGCAACATGGTGACTTGAGTCAGGCTAACTTGCACTTAATGTATATATGCATTTGAGTGGCATGAAAACACCATTCAATTGATCAGAGTAATCCGCACATGAAAAAAAGTTAAGATATTAACTGAAAGTAGTAACAACCTAAGGACGAACTGTGTTTTATAGCAGGCAAACAATAGGGAACAAAAAACCATTCCAACACTTCTAAACATAACGAATAAAAACCATTCCACTTCTAAACATACAAAGAAGTTCCCATCCATCCTGAAGAACTAATAACTGAACATATTTAATTAATTAACACTATATTTACCATTCTACTTTCCTTCGCCAATGTCATGGTCAACACCACAGAAACAGCAATTAAACAATGGACACGCTGCCATCCCTTCTGAGTAAAGTATCGTCTTGGAGTCCACCAAACATTATGCGTGCTTCAGAGGAACGTTATTTCAGGGCCCACAGTGGACTTCCTGTGTGTCAGTGGACATGAGTCTCAGTCGATATCTGCAACTTTGAGATGTCGTCTTTGTATTTTTAACCTCATATTTTTGCACATGAACTCGGAATTCGAATTTTCAATGCATAAATATTCCATGTTAGAATTTCAGAGGAATATAAAATTCAAATTGTGATGACAGATTTATTTCCATACACATGGGTTCAAAGGAATACAGTTAAATTTTTGTATGAGTTGCGGGGTAGGGGACACGAGCACAGGACATATAGGAGAAACAGCAGTGCATTGTGGGAATGACAGTACTGCAATAAAGATAAGGCAGTGCAAGAAAGCTCAGTATAAAAATAAATAGATAAACAATAAATAAGTTATAAATATGTGATGCAATGGGGATAATGATGTGCGATGGACCACAGCATAGTAAATTATTGATAAAGTGCAGAATTGGAATATTAACCAGTTTGCAATACAGTGCAGTGGGGGAATGGATGCAGGTCATTGGTTGTTAAGCAACTCGATGGCCTGAGCAAAGGGACTGTCTCTGCAAGTAGCCATGCGACAGAAGCACCTTCCAGCAAAATTTCAAACCACATTAAACAAAGCAAATATACAAATATATAGGGGGATGACAAAATCATAAAAACACTGAACAGTTTAAGAACATAAAAAATTTACAAACGAAAGGAGGCCATTCGGCCCATCAAGCTCGTTTGGGGAGAACTTAACTAATAGCTCAGAGTTGTTAAAATCTTATCTAGCTCTGATTTAAATGAACCCAGGGTTTTAGCATCCGCTACACTAGCAGGAAGACTATTCCATACTGTAACTACACGCTTGGTAAAGAAGTGCTTCCTCAAATTTGTTTTAAAATGTTCTCCCGCTAATTTCCACTTATGTTCTAGTATTTAGACTAATATTGAAATAGCCATTTGGCTGAACAGCTTCCAGACCCGTTAGAATCTTATACACCTGGATCATGTCCCCCCTTAGTCTCCATTGCTCAAGGCTAAACAGATTCAGCTCCACTAACCTCTCCTCATATGACATTACTCTAAGACCAGGAATCATTCTCGTAGCCTTATGTTGCACCTTTTCTAAGGCAGCAATGTCCTTCTTGAGATATGGTAACCAAAACTACACACAATATTCTAGGTGGGGTCTTACCAAGGAATTATATAAATGTAACATCACCTCTCTTGACTTAAACTCCACACACTTAGAGATATAACCCAACATTCTGTTGGCCTTTTTTATTGCTTCCCCACACTGGCAAGAGGGGAACATGGAAGCATCAACATACACACCGAGATCTTTCTCATAATCAGCTCATAATTCTGTGGAACCCATAAAATATCTGTACTTTATATTTCTGCTCTCTGCATGGATTACCTTACATTTATCTATGTTAAATTTCAGCCCAGTATCAGCCCAGTCACTAATTAAATCCAGATCTCGTTGCAGCCTCTCTGCTGCTAGATCAGTATCTGCTACACCACCCACCTTGGTGTCATCTGCAAATTTAACCAGTTTACTGTATTTTTTTGTGTAAATATCATTAATGTAAATTAGGAACAATAATGGTCCTAAAATTGAACCCTGCGGTACCCCACTCTGAATGCAGGCCCACTGTGACATTGTGCCTCTAATAACTACTCACTCCTTCCTGTCAGTTAACCAGTTTTCGATCCAAGCTGCTACAGTTCCTAAAATCCCTGCAGCTTTAAGCTTGAGTAAGAGTTTATTAATAAAGGACTAGATAATGAGCAAGCACTTTACCTTCAAAAGAGCTTCAATATTTCCTGGAATGCTGTTATGCAAGTCCTGAACAATTAATATACTGGACCATTTTTCAAAAGATGTTCCTTTAAGGCTGAAGGTGGGGGAACCTCCCTCTGGTCTCTGCATTCCCATAAGGCTCCAATGATTTTTCAATCTGGCCAAGTCACTGTATTGTCATTTTACACACATGAAATGAAACTGCGTATCTACAGAGTGATTTACAGAACTAGGAAAAGCTGAGAAACAAAAATCAAACAGTAAATACTGTGGGAGAATAATGAATAGTTAAATAGACAGAAAAAAAGAATTAAATTGAAAATAAAATTTTAAAAACTGAGGATATTAGTTAAGTTCTCCCCAAATGAGTTTGATGGGCCAACTGCATGACCCCCTACAGGAAGACATGTAGATAGGCAGTCCCATCGGTCACTCTAGGCTTCTCTCCCAGGGGTTGCAAGGTGAGACAGCCCAAGCAGTCATGCAAATCATTGCTTCACAGAGACAGGGGCAGGTGCTTGACTGGTGGGGGGAGGGGGGATTCCCCCTGGGTTGCCACCTTGTGAATACAGTTACAATCATTTAATATAGTTTCTTACAAGTATTGTGCAGCTCGATGTCAGCAGAAGACTTTGTGGTTTAAGAAAATGCTACTGGACTGTTTTTTTTATATATATAGCAGGTGATGTTGAAGGGGATCGTTGCATAAAAAACACAGATAAAGAAACAAATAGCTACACTTAAACTTTCCATTGTAAGGAAAGCGCGGCTGATGACAGGTCTGGATGAACGCGCCTCGGACGCCGACGTGAGTCACGTGATGCCCTCTTACTGGAAACGCCTCGCTCTGTGTCTCTTCGGCTGATTTAACTTTCGAATCTGTTTGTATGGTGAACTTAATATTTAGAAAGAGAAAAATAGCGGTATAACCATTCAGTCGCGTTCAGCGTAGTTATTAGTTTTGTACATATATACATATATATCTCGGACACTTGCGTTTCGACGATTTCCGGCTAGGACAGTGGTTATGGTGGTCAGCCACTGGCAAGGACAAAGTTTACCAGGTAGTTAGTTGGATAGTTTGGTAAAACTTAGTTTGTCAAAGTTCCGAAGACGCGGAAGAAGGGATACCAAGACTTCTCACTTCGCAGCATTAACGGTAACTTGAAAATAACTAGCTGGCGATGAAGTGGCTTGTGTACCGTGGACTGTGTACTCTTTACGTTATTTAATTAGTAAGTTAGTGACTTTAGCCGTTATTTGGTAAACTCGCTTTTATTAAAAAGACTATCATCCAGTTTTGTGACATAATGGGGTACATTGCACGGGGGAACCACTAATTGTCATCATTATTGATGTTATTGTTGCTATTGTTATTATTTCATTGTTGTTCTTCTTATAAAGTTTCACCTTTGTTGTTAGGAACTAGATGGCTCGCCCCGTGGTGACGCTGTCGTTTGGCTACTTGTTAAAAACGTTGTTAAAATGGGAACATAGCTCATAACTGAACTAAGCAGTTATAAACATTCATAATCTTATCCATTGTTTAATAACTTATGAAGGAAATAATAGGTTATCACTTAGTATTTATATATTAGTGCCATGTTTATCTGACGAGTTACAGACGCAAAGACAGGTAATTTCCCGGAAGGTTCTAAGCATCGTGTCATGGCTAACTGGTTATTGTTAACTGGCTACGAAAAAATTGTGGCTGTCGAGTTAGTATTAAACATATTGGTGTAAAATTTAAACACAGCTTTCGTCCTGTTGTGTTTTTCAGTCAGTTATGTTGCATTTTTAGAGTAACATATGGGAATGGACACCGAATCAGCATTACTTGTTGATATTATCTGCCACTTCTAACATGTTATGTTTATAAGGACGTTTTCTTCTACACATAAATAATACCAAACATACGAGTGCCTTGGTTGTTTGGGAATTGGTTGCTAATAATTCATATTTTCATAGATACCTTTCTGAAACGTGGTCTGTGGGTTAACTTAGGCCTTTGTTTTGTCGTTGGTTGTAATTATTCTGAATGGTCTAGCATTTAAATGTATTTACAATTATGCTTCATGCATCAGTGTTCATTTTTTTTCTTGGTCTGCTCCTTTTGGCCCAGAAGTCAAGCAGTTTTGTCCATGTGTATTTCAGATTGTCCGGCAGTATGGCCACCGCGCCTCCGTTGGAGACAGTGGGGCTTACATTTTCTCCTCAGCCACCCTCATATGAGGAAGCCATGAGCAGCCCCTACCCCCCGGGTTTTGTACAGCCACCCCCTGCTTTCTTTAAGCCTGAACAAGGACCCTACCCAGTTCAACCATACAGACCCCCCACGACCAGCCAAGTGGGTAAGGACCCTGCCAATGTATGATTTCTGTTGAGTTTGCCATGTTTTGTTGTGTTACAGTCCGTCTTCTTTCTTACACTTGCTACATCCATAGACTGGACCCTTTCCTCTGGAATTTTCAAAGTCACTCGTAATCAGCGTAATTCATGGAATGAATGTATAGAAACAATGGTAATGGATAACAGATATTAACCAATAATAGATAAGAGTTCTATTATAGGTCAAAGTGGAGTACTTATCTCATACTGTTTTTAACTTGAAAAATTAAATGCCCAGTTAATTGTGCTTGCTAGAAAAGGCTCCAAGCTCACTGTGACTCTGCACTGTGAATGAATGTGTCTGTATCGGCGGAGCAGGATGCTGGCCTCCAAAATAGTAGCACCCCTCTCAGAGGCACTAATTCGAGGTCGTATAGTTATTTGAAGGCCTAAAGGATAGAGGATATTGGGAGCTGCAGTCCTCCACTAACAGGGATCAGATAATTAACCTATGGGAACTTCAGACAGCCTGGATGCGTTCTACCTTGCTTCTGTAGTAGACCTTAAGTGGGTGAATGTTTCCTGGGGATTGGAAGCTGAATGGGAACATGCTGTTTTCTCCACCCTAGTGTCCGTACAGACCGTCTACGTACAGCCAAGAGTGGTATTTGGGTCCCAGCCCATGCAGACCCACTGCCCTGTGTGCATGCAGATGGTGTTGACCCGCCTGGAGCACAACACTGGCACTTTGACTTGGCTGACCTGTGCCGGCCTCTTCATCTTTGGGTGAGCTAATGCACAGGACAACTGTGACGGAATCCTCCCCATGGTTTCAACATTTATTGTAGAAACAATACAGGAATACTGACTTTCCTTGCACACATCTTGCTCATACAGACCCAATGCCTGCTCACCCCTTCTTTTTCCAGCTGCATGTATGGCTGTTGCCTGATTCCATTCTGCGTGGATGACTTAAAGGATGTGACCCATCGGTGTCCAAACTGCCGCACTGTCTTGGGAACCTACAAGCGCCTGTGATCACAGTCAGGTGACTGTCACCTACATTTGTTCTGCACCACCTTGCTGTTTTCGTTCTGTAACCACTATAGATTTATGATAGAAACATTACCTAATAGAACTTCTTTATGTATATTTGAACTAAATTACTAAGTAGTTATGTAAATTTACCTGAGCCTCCCAGATATTGAATTGTGAATGCAATATAATTCTGTATTATTAATGCCTTTTAAAGCACAGCTTCTTACACAGTCAGCTTCAAAATTATTGGTACCCTTCATGAAAATCAGGTAAAATTAATATAAGCCCCATGGTTTAATCTTCTAACAGATTTTTGTAACAAATTTAAGGTTTCCGTTACTAACACAAGTTTTCTTAAAAATGCCGTTCCAAAAATATTGGCATCCTTAATTTCAGTATGTAGAGTTTCCCCTGCATGCTCATATAATATGTAAATGAAGCCTTTCTGGTTGCAAAATCTGGCTATAGCCACAGAAAATAGAAAACCAAGAAGAGGAAGTTTGAACAGTGTGAGGTCGGAGCACAAAAAGCACGTTTATATTTTGCACAACTGTGTCTAGCACCTCTGCACTATGTTGCACTTTTGCATTAGATGCCAAACTGCATTTTCTTATCTTTGCAATGATAATTAAGTTTAATCTTAAGTGTTTTGAGTGGCAACATATTGCCACTGTAGATTCCATCAAAAGAAAAAAAAGTGGTCTGAAGATTGAGAGAAAGAAATGACTTGCTGCACACAGGGCCAATGTGACTGTCAGGGGCAAACCCACAATCACCCTCAAACTGAAGCATGCATATGGTATCTATAATAGGGGATGTGGTACACAGAACTCAAATGTGTTAATGATGTGGTACTCAGAATGAACCAATCATGACAATGTCATGTTGGCATCACAGATGACCTGTGTCATCTGTCATCAATAGAATGAAATGGCTTTCTATTTATTTAAGTAGTTTTTAGATTTGTCTGTTCACCCACAACATAGAGAAAACAAAGTGCAAAGGCCTTACACAGTGCAAACAGTAAGTAAATCAGTAAAAAAGTAATCTTGAAGGTCCACGGAAACTCGTTCCTTTCTAATCTTTCAGTTTACATAGTCACTAGCAAGAATGTCCTTAAGTCGATCCATGTATGTGAATGTCTGTCACCTTTACGTTTAGTGTGCAAACCCCCCTCAACCCAGAAGGATAAGCGGTTTGGAAAATGGATGGATGGAAGGAAGTTAAGTCCGTCGGAAATTAAGTAAAATGCAGACATCTTAGGGTAGAAGTTTCCCTTTTATAGCTTCTGTTCAAACAGGGATTCCGGCATGTAAAGCAGAAAGGCCTAAACTTATAAATCAGCATACATTTTATACCTTTTCTGCGATTGATGGTCTTGCACAAGGTCACCAGATGTTCCTTATGGCTTCTTGCTCGCTCATCTCTGGCCTGCAGTCATCCAAGGCCACTCACTCCCCCATTTTCTCTTATCTAATGCAAAGACTTCTCCCACTCTCATTATTTCTAACACCCTTTAAACACTTACTCAGGGTAAAACATCTTCTTACAGGATATATTGTTAAACGATGCATTTATTTGTCAGTTTTATGGCTATATGGATTATGTGGTCTTACTCAACATTACCACTAAGTCTAGATGTATTATATTACACATGTTCTCTAATCCAGCAAAGCAAGAGTCACTCCTAAATTTGTTATTCTGATCTACATAGACTAGGGGCTGTGTTGCACTCCCAGCTGAGAGACTGACCCAAGGTTGTGCAAGCACACCAGGATATGTTGGTCTCTTATCTGAAGCCCTCAAAACTAGCTGTGCAACAGATATTTGCAGTACATAGTCGCATTCACAGTGGAGAAGGCCTATGGCATTGACAGCAATCCCACAAGGCCTATGGCATTGACAGCAATCCCACAAGGCCTATGGCATTGACAGCAATCCCACAAGGCCTATGGCATTGACAGCAATCCCACAAGGCCTATGGCATTGACCGCAATCCCAGCAGCCCTCAGCTCCCTTATTTCATAGGGGTACCAGGCTTTTTTAAAATTTCACATCCACAAGTGCAACTCCTGACAATAAGAAACATTTCCAATTCGTGAAAAGAGGTGACATTGTATTTGAAAGAAATGAAATTATCAAAGGCAAATACATTGCATTTGGCTTATACAAATAAATAGAATCCCAGTAAAATAAAATTTATGGAATTATTATAATATTCATTAAAATTCATCCCAGGTCACATTTTTAGATTTACTTTCAGATTTCAGATTTTTTTTTGCGTGAACATGTGGGTTGATATTATGAATTGTTGGTATGCGCACAGTAATTCAGTTGGTTTACTTGTAATTCTCTGCTTTGAAATGGACCTTTGTCCAAAATGTTGTGTACACCTCCTCCCTAGTTCCCATAAATATATGCATTTTTTCCTTTGTTTTGTTTGATAAATATGGGGGGTTGTGTAAAAAGTTGCATAATTTTGCCCATCGTTTTGCACGTACGCAACTTTAACACCAAGGCCCCTGGTGTTGAATGTGACATTAGGCCACTGACCCTGAACCACTGGCAGTAAAACAGCCCCGATAATCGAAGAGCCACCGCCATGTTTTACTATGGTGGCAGTGCCTACTTTGTGGTGGGTTGACACCCCATGCTAGGTTGTTCCCACTTTTGTTTTTGAAATAGTGAACCCCCAAAATTCAGCTAAGCTTTGCAGTTGTGAAACTGTGATCTTTGGGCTCCGCTTTGCCTCTCGTGGCATCCTTCTCACTGTCCGTAGGGGGGGGGATGTGCATGCGTCCTCTTTCTGGCAAATTCTCAACAATGTTGATGACAAAAGGATTTAACCTGTTATATGTCATGATATTTAAAAGCAGTATCAAGAAACATTTTCCCCTTAGATGCAAATTCCTTTGCTTTTATTTAGTATTCTTCAGGGGTGCCAATAATTTTGCCACGTTTTTGACAATAAACTATTTCAAACATAAAACAGTTGTGCAGGAATCATTTTTTATTAATTTCTCCACATATAATCATTGTATGTTTTTTTCCTTATTTTTTTAAGGTTAATATTCTGGAGTTGACTGTGTTAATTATATAGACGCTCCCTGGGTTACAATGGTCCAGTTACTATATACTTTATGATACTCATGTTTTTCCTTTTCAGTACATTATTCAGTAAATTACATGATATTCAACACATTTTAAAATATAAATTAGGCTTTGTGTTAATGATTTTGCCCAACTGTTGACTAATATAAGTCTTCTAAGCATGTTTGAGACCTGATCTAGAAATGTGGAATCACGTTGTTTTTCCTGTTTTTCAGTGCTACAAAGATCTTACAAATGCTTACTTTTTGTGTAACTCCATGTATTCACTCCTGAAAATATGCTGCTTGACATGGAAAGGAAAATAGCTTTTATGATGTAATGTGTGCATAAATCGTTTTCCATAAGACAGAACAAAACTGGGATTAAATTTGACACTTTTTAAAATAAAATAAAACTGCCACCGATACTGGGTGCTTAAGTACAAATAAATGTTTTATACATACTTAGTATGTGCTCTGCTCTTTTTGCATAGCCTGTTTCAATTTTTTTTGACCTGCTTAGTAGCAGATTGTGCTGGTGTGGATAATTGGATCTCCAATAAAACATTTTTAACTAACTAAAGCTGTGTGTGCTTCATGCTGCTTGCTCCCTCTGATCTTGTCCTGGATAAGTGGTTGGAAAATAAATGGATTGATGGAGGTGCATTTAACTCCGTGTTTTTGAGAGGGAGCCGTTTTATTTGTGACTCGAGCAGCAAGAAGAGAAGTTTTCTCTGAGCTAAACTAACAACCAAACCAGATCTAATTAACCTGCCAAATTAGTTCTTTTGCCAACTAAAGTACACAAAGAAAAAAAATGTGAACAAGCTCAAACAATCTCATGTGTGGTTAGGTGGTTGTATAGACAATTATATTCACTTTTATAATTCACAATTTAATTATAGTCATCGCGTTTATTTTTGTTACATTCATATTCAAATCATTTGTCTTCCTGTGCAAATTGATGTCTTACAGAATGTGAAAAGCAGTTATTAGCAATAAGCTTTTGGTTATTTGATATAACCAGCTAAGCACAAAAAAAGATTTTGAATTGTGCTAGAATGTTTACTATACAAACCCTTCATATTGTCATTTAGGCACCAATGATAAGCAGCGACATGAAAATAAGAAAAATAAATTGCATCTGTACAAAGAACAACTGACTAAATATGTTGCATATAAGCAACCAAACTGCATCTAGATATTAATGGGACAATATCATGCTCAAAGATGTCAGCCCTGGTCACAAGTTTGTATGCAACAAACGGAGTTTTCAAATGCTGAATGTAACCAAGAGAAATCAACTTAATGCTGTCCAAGCTCGTTTAACTTGCATATACATCCACCACTAGAACACTAAATAAAATGTCTTAATATCATTTAGTAAAACACTTTGCAACAAAAGAATTCAACTGATACTGTCAATTTTTAGAACGGAAATTTAGGAGGACAACGCAAACGTCAGTGACCGCACCCGTGTGTACCCAGCCCTCGGCTTATTCCAGTGTCTGCTGCAGGTCCTCCACTTCCAATTTCCACATTTTCCTGTGGATGTCGTTCCCAGAGAGGTCCATCATCTTCACGGCACGGAGCGCTGGCTCAGGTCTGCAGGACTGAATGATTCCCATCACCATGACATATTTGCCTGTAGAAAAAAAAAAACAGGGCAAAACTAAAACTTCCATTTCAGGTTATCATTGTGCTGTGGCTTATGCTGAATCTGATGATCGCTATCAGCTACAGAAAAGTACTCTGCTCCCTCATGGTAAATAGGAGATTGTATTAAAATTGTGCATTGGCACAGAAACAGCACAGATCTTTATGTTTCAGGGATGGTGTCTTCTGGAAACAATGAACGGCTTCATTGGGTTCAGAGCTATCGTTATGGGTGTGCAGCATGCTAACCTTGCAGGTGAGTCATTATTACTTGAGGGCCTATACTGCTTTAATAATGATTATTAATAATTTAAAGCAGTCACGCAAAAGGCATAATGAAGCAAAACAGTGGCTGTTTCCATGATGAAATATGTACATACCATTTACTGTCTATTCAACTTACATACATTGCAAAAACTTTACATTCCTAGCCATCTCATTCCAGATAATAGCGTTGAGATGTGTGCCTTTATGTCCATATACACATACATACATATATATTTTTATTTATACACACACACACTTTTTTTTCTTGGGTCTCAGGAGGTTTTATTTATACATTACAGAATTAAGCAAACGTCAAAAGATTTCATGTGAGCGCTGTAGTTTACCAAGTACAGTGGTACCTCGGTTCTCGAACTTAATCCGTTCTGGACTAAATATATATTTATATATAAAAAAAAATAAAATGAACAGGATGAGACAAGAGCTTTTTATTCTTAATGCCTTCTAAAACGATAAAGATCTTATCCCAGCATTACCCCTGTCCTGTCCCAATCATCCGCTCCTTCCGTGTGCCACGCCCCCTCGTTTACCTCGTGTGGGATCCCCATGTAATCAGCTGTTTCTGGTTGTTGTCGCTAGTCCTCTGTATTTAGTCCGCGTTTCAGTTCGTTTCCCCAGTACAGTCATTGGGTGCGTTCGACTTGCTTTACAGCGCTGGCTTAAAGCAACGCATTCTGACGCATTGCAACTTCTCACCCGGCTGCACAAACTGGAACCGCCTCCGTGATGACACCTTTGCCTTTACTGGCTGAAGAGTTTAGTTATACGCACGATGTTTGTATCCCAGGCAGTTCCTATGCATAATCTGCTATTTCTCCCGAATATCACGTAAAGCAGTGAGAACTGGTTTTCAGTTAATTTATCTGGTAAAATAAAGTTTAAATAAATTACATAAATGCTCTAATAGTACACTTAAGTTAGTGGTTTATTTATTGTTACTGTAATGTTGCGTTGCTTTATTTGGTTAATCGGGTACAATTTATATTAGGTCAACGTTCACGGTTCAACTTCTGATATTCAGATCGAGTTCTAGGTCAAACTTCTTCGTTCGACTTTCAAGAAATTGAAAGAGTTCTAGTGAGTCCGAGAACTGAGGTACATATATAAACCTCCTGAGACCCAAGGAAAAAAGTGTCCTTCGATTTTAGGTTAGTTGTCTTCGGAGGAAATTACATCTTTCGAGATTAACCAAAGGGTGCAGGCCCCACTCCTGATTATCACCGACATATCGTTAGACTGCCCCCAGTATAATCACAGGCACAAACACTTTTGGGGAAAATATTCACCAAAGAGTAAGCAAGATTTGCCGATTAATTAGATAACTTGTCGGATTTAAGGTATTCCAGTTTAAATTGACTTTATCTTCGTTCACTTACATTTCCCCCAGACTACCTTATATCTAGTCATCTTACTAACCCAAAAATTACGAGATGCCCCATGACAAACAAATTTGCTTCATTTGACTTTATATTACACGTCGCGTATGCTCGACAGATGAACGACAAACTAAATGTTCAATTTGAACTCGTTACCAAAACAAATAACAAGGAAACAAAGAAAATGGCTTTTTTGTTTTAGACTGAAGTAACTTTTTCCTCAATCAATCTTTAGAATCGGATGCCATTGGGCACAGGATGGACCGATCCAGATACTCAACAATTGTAATACTGGCACCGCGGTTAAGTTAGCCTCATATTCGATATTCAGTTTTCTAGCTTTAATAACTTTTCGCGGAAGGTGAGACGTTTTTAATCACAGAATCGTGTTCTCCAGTACGCAGGCTACGATGCACACCGATTATTTTTGCGCTT
>JAABNY020000045.1:5238568-5254671 GCA_015164015.2 Brevimyrus niger | reverse complement strand
TAAAGCACCATGCCATTACAGCTGACAGCACCTATTTTATTAGCTATTAACACGATTTTGCACAGATCACGAAATGGTTGGAAGCGCAAAAATAATCGGTGTGCATCGTAGCCTGCGTACTGGAGAACACGATTCTGTGATTAATAACGTCCCACCTTACTTTCGCGAAAAGTTATTAAAGCTAGAAAACTGAATATTGAATAATAATAACTTAACCGCGGTAATACTGGCAGTGTTTAAATGTATAATGGGTTTCATGCAACGTCGGCTAAGTCTGATATTCATTCATAAAACTGCTTCCTACTCACCCTGGGAAAGACAAGGTTTTCCTTTAGGGATACTGTTGATACCATTGATGGTGAAAGTCCCGGTCTCGTCAATGAGCAGCACGGACGTGTCGGTGTTTGAAGTGACTTTCAGCACAGTGCCCTGCATCCACACCACAGAGACGTGCAGCGGCGTGGTCTTCGCCGATCCCAGTCTTTTTATTGTGCATCGTATCTTCCCATTCGGGCCAGTTTGTTCATTGCCCTCCCGAAGCTGGCTGGATAGGACTTTAACAGGAGGTGATCGGTTTCTGTTTTCGTAAGATTCATCCCGATGATCCATTACCAACTCATCACGCAGCGTTCAAACTTATCGCGCGACATGGCGCTAAACATTACTTCCGGTGACCAACCAGTGTGCAAATTTCAAAATAAAAGTGTGCTGCGTCATGTTTTTGTGTGTGTGCTTTTTTACCCTATTTTAAGTTCTGAAAATTTTGCCTTACTGGGTTTAACAAAATACATGTAAGGCTAGTTAGTTATTCAAAAGTATAAAGACATGTCTCATTTACTTATTGTGCTCATGGTCATGAGCTTTTCTCACTGTGATATTCATTCATTCTTCTAGCATATATGCTTATTTCATAGTCTAGAGTGACCAGATAATACATGTCAGGGAGGACACTCGGGGCTAGGACAGGAATTGTAAATTACTATTTCAATTAAATGGACCTGGATTTCACTTGAGCACTGAGTTCTTGCTGTGTGCTGATTGGCCAGTCTGCTATAATCATGCATGTGTCACTAATGCTAATGTGAAACAGCTGGATGAGTCTTTCAGTCAAGGAAACAAACCAGTCAAAGCACAAAAAGAGCTGAACTATTTAGCCGAGCACAGGACCTTTTTAATTTGAAAGTAGTTTGTAAAACCCGAAGTAGCTCAAAGTGTCCTGCCTGACATGGATTATCTGGTCACCCTGTCATAGTCACATTGTGACACTATATGGATCTGTTGTTTTCTCTAAAGATACAACACAAAATATGAGGCAAAAGCAAAAATAGCCAGTAACGAAAAAGATGCTAAATTCTTGTCCAAGAGAGGAACCTATTAAATATGTTAAAAACATTAAAGTATGTGATTCTTCATTGTGGGGACCGATTATCTGATTCTCATCATTGCAGCACTTGTCTCGGTGAGGCTCACGGTGGCAGCATGATTAGCAAATCAGCCAGACCTTTCTTTCCAAGGATACTGATTGTATCTTATTCTGCTCGATCCTCAGATATTCCCAAAGCAGCTGCGATATATAATCCCTCCACATGTTCTGGTTGTTGATGGCAATACAGCATCAGAATACCATAGGGCGGGAGTTTCCAATCTCATGCTGCATTCCATTTACCTCAATGACGTCATACCTGAATCAACCACATTCCACTAAAAGAAGTCGGAAAGCCATTGAGCAATACCATGGACCTATTTCAGAAAACAGGATTTCTTGCATAGCTGTACCATTTCACGGACGTAAAGGTACCTCAGTTTTCATTTAGTCTAGACTACTTAAATCTGACAAGTTATCCAGCTAAGCAAGAAATCCAGTTCTCTCAAACAGGGCCCAGTTCTAGCTAGGTTGATTGTTAGCTATTGGTAGCAATATCAGTTAATAAAACACGTTATATGCAGGGATGGACATAACTGATGCTCAAGTAGGCATTCACCTTTAAAAACAATATGTGCAGCAATCGATTATTTGTAAAAGTGCAAATGTGTACTTATTTTATGTGCATTTGTGCTGCTATGTCAAGAAAATACCTTGAATTTTAACCTGTATAGAGTTGGCATATAAAGATTAAAATGCATTCCACAGATAGCGGTTGGACAGTACTGTGTGTACGGCTGATTTGATGGAACACAAATGAGACGTAAGTGTAATAAACAGAATAAAACTACAGCTTTTATTTATGCTGATAAATGGCACAGCTATCTTGAATTCTGAGGTCAGGCAGTAGAGGTTCCTCTAACTTTCCAAGTCAGAATTCTGACTTCAGGGAGCATTCTAGTTGAAATTTCTGACTAATTTTTGATTTCCAAGTTCAAATAAAACGCAGCATAATCTGCACAAGTCCATTGTGTATGCAGATTTTTGGGACAACCTTTAGGTTACTGTTCAAACCCAGGTGTGAGGACACTTCAGCCAATCAGTCCTCTAATTAGTAATCTAATTAGGGAGTTGCAGCAAAAACCCATATACACAACAGCCCATTCTGGAAATTACCACCCCCCCCCCACCCCCATCATAGGGCAACATGACCAATCCTGTAGTTTTCATCAAATAAAAACATAATGTTACATTAATTAAGTTGTAATAGCTCAGACAGGCCTTTATAATTAATTTTATTATAATAAAACTTTCAAACCAAAACCAAAAAGAATCAATTAGCCATTCTGACCTTCAGCACCCTGACCACATCTTTCCACACCTATGTACCTATGTGACCTTGTTTCTTCAGTCATTACCCATATCTCATGACTATAGGTGAGGGCAGGGACATTAGCTGACTGCTAGCCTTTTTCCAACGACTTAGCTTGCACTGCATCATCATTGACGTGCTTGGTGCAGCTCCCAATCCTGTAGGTCTGCCTCTCTCATACTTCTTCAACATTACTTAAGAGCAAGATCCCAGAAGAACATCAATAAAGAATGACTGAACCTCCCCGACCATCCCAGTCAGCCTCTCGTGCTGCAGTTTTAGTCCCCTTATGTCTCATCAGCTCTAACCCAGTGGTGTGGTAACTAATAGGGCAACATCAGCTGCAAAGCGCAGGGATGTCACCTCTAGGCCCAGCAGCGGAAATCCTGTTCCTGGGAATCACAAACAGACCAGACACACTCTTAAGACAGGCCAACAGCCACTATAAATGACTTATTAAAGGTTATTATGATTTTTTCATTTTTTTATATTTGGAGATGCTACTCCTATTATATTTATACTGGGACTAAACAGCATATTCTTTGAGCCAGTTGTTTTTCCTTCTGCCCTCAGAACAGGTTATGGGCACAAGGCAGGATGGTCACCAACCCCCATCACAGAGTGCATGCACACACACACACACACAATTTGGTGACTCCAATTAACCTTGGCATCTTTTTGAACAGTGAGAGGAAACCCCATGGGGAGAACATGCAAACTCCACACACAGAGTTATGGAGAAGCCTTGAACCCAGGTCCCTCAGGTGTGAGGCTATAATGCAAACCACTGCATCACGGTGGTCCTCCTAAAAAAGGTGGTTATTCATAATAATAGAATTTGCATAGAATTTTATACTGTTAGTCCTATTGCATCCTTTATATACAGTGTAATGTCAGTATTCTATGCCTGTTTAAAAAAAATATATTTTCCCATATATTAAATACTTAATGTATACCCCTTCGCCATATCTCATACACTCATAGTACTTCTACAGTACTAAATAAAAAAATACTGTGTTATATTTGAAGGTGTGTGCATGTGTGAAAAATATTCTGGCTCATATTTCCAGCAGTTTTTTTTCTAATAAAAAATAATAAATAAATTGACTTTTCTCCTTTCCGCAACATATTGTGTGAAACTGCTTGTATACAGTGAACAACCTGCAGGGGTACAGATTTGACAGGTTTCTGTATTTTCTTCTTGAGAGAAACACATTCAATGGGTGCCAAGGGAACGGTGAAGACCACTTCAATTTAAGAATATGGAAAATGGTTGCAAATACAATTATTAATTAATATATTAATGGGACAGAAATCACATAAATCTGTGGCTGAGATATGCAGCAGTGAAGTTTATCTGTCTTCCGTTAAAACAGGGCTATATTGTTTCAGAATGATAAAGATTTTGTTTTTGATTGGACAGATCATAGTATGTATTGAACTACATTTGCATATTCTCATAGAATTCCTACAAGGGCTACATGATATAGAATACACTGTTTGGTAATTAATAAATAAATAAAATAAAATAAATAGGATTACTATAGTGACCTTTTTTGGCAAATAAAAACACTGTTTTGTGGGTAGAGCTGTCATTGTTCAGCCTAATAAATTGTTTAGTATTGCATAATATGCAGGACTTGTGCTCAGATTTAACAGTGAGCAAATACATACCTGCATTCATAACATTTCAAAGCATTGATGATTTCAGCACAGGGAAGCAGAGGAAGGCTTATCGTCGTATTGTTCACGGCCCTCTTCACTTCCTGCATTTTTTTTCCCATTCTTCTATCATAACTGTGTACTTCTGGGAATAAACACAGAACCAGCAACTATACATGTTAAGGATAAATATTTGGCATTTTGATTTACCCACATGGATGGCGCTGTGAACGAAGATTAATCGACGTTAGAGGCGAGTCCATAATTAACTTCGGCTTCTTTGAGTTACTCTATGCAGCAAACAAATATACTCCATGGAAGTGTAATTTTTTTGTTCTTAAATAATTTCTTTGTGAAGGCCCGACTGGGAGAAAAAACAAATGATCAATCTACAGTTCATCAGAGTTAGTTTAGAAAATATTATGAGTGGCCTAGAGATTAAATAATGCTATTGTCAGTTTTTTTTTTTAATAAACCCAAAAACGTGTGTTCACCATCATCCCTTTAGTTTCCTTGAAAATAAATAAACTAATTAGGCAAAAGTATTGGGACTTCTGGCCATTGCACCTACAGGACCATTTATGACGTCCCATTCTAAATCCATAGGTATCAATGTGGAGTTGGTTCCCCCTTAACAGCTATAACAACTGCCACTCTTCTGGAAACAAGAATTTCCACAAATTTTTGGAGTGTGTCTGTGGGAATTTTTGCCCATTCATTTAGAAGAGCATTTGTGAGGTCAGACACTGATGTTGGATGTGAAGGTCTGGCTTCCAGTCTCTGTTCTAGTTCATCCCAAAGATGTTTGATGGGGCTGAGATCAGGGCTCAGTGTGGGCCAGTAAAGTTCTTCCACACCAGACTCACACAACCACATCTTTATGGGCCTTGCTTTGTGCACTGGGGCAGAGTCATGCTGGAACAGAAAAGGGCCTTCTTCAAACTGTTCCCATAAAGTTGGAAGCATAGAATTGTCAGAAATATCCTGGTACGCTGAAGCATTAAGTGTTCCCTTCCCTGGAACTAAGGTGCCAAGCCCAACCCCTGAAAAACAACCCCATACCATTATCCCTCCTCCTATAAACTTTATACTTGGCACAAGGCATTCAGGCAGGTAACGTTCTCCTGGCACCTGCCAAACCCAGACTCATTCGTTAGATTGTATGTCATGCCATTAACTGTGTGGAGTGGTTATTTCTATTCAGGACCTAAATACATGGCTGTCACGTTTCAGCAAGCTGAATGACGATCCCAGTGCACCTTAGTGACGAAGAGGAATTTAATTATAAACTGAACTCAAGTAAACCAGAAACAAAAGGGCTACTTGGGGTCTTAAACACAGACAAGAAGGTAACAAGAACTAAATCAGCCAAGGTTAAACTAAACATGCATATACATATGCAACAAAAGCACGTATGAAGAAATAACAAATGCCGCAATGACAAATGCAAGGTTTGTCTAGCTCAGGAAACAGGCGATGGCAAAGAGGCAGCTCAGGAAACAGCCAATGGCAAGACAGCAACACGGGAAACAGGCGATGTGTAGAGGCAACTCAGCAAATGGACGGAAAGGGTCAGAGGTCAAAGTTGGTGATACATAGAGGGACTAAACGTGCAGCGTCGAGGCTCACTGGGATGGTCAGGGTAGGTTTAGTTATTCTTCATTGATAATGATACCGGTGTAGCTTACAGACACCAAAGGGATTTGTATTACAAACTATACGATAGATCCGCTAGGGGTCAGGACAACAACAACAGCAACAACAACAACATGCAGGGAAACCGAGGTGGCCATCGACACCAGCTGGTCGAACAGGGAATTGCTGGACCAAAAAGAGCAAGACAGGGACCAATCCTGGCAATAGGCCTCATATTTTTTGTCTTTGCTGCTATCTCACGGCTGTGACTTGTAAATGTGATGTGCTTGAACCAAACAAAAAGTTTACTTCAGTATCAGCTTATCTGAATAGACATAAAAAATACTCATAAGAAATGCAAAAATACTCAATCATATGTTAGCAGCACAATGTATAAAATCATGCATATGCTGGTCAGGAGCTTCAGTTAATGTTCATATCAAACACTAGAATGGGAAATAAAAATGATTTAAGTGACTTTAAACATGTCATGGTTGTTGGTGCCACACGAGCTAGTATGAGTTTTCCAGAAACTGCTGATCTATTAGGATTTTCACTCTCAACCATCTCTAGGGTTTACAGAGAATGGGCTAAAAAAACAAGAAAAAAACATCCAGTGAGTGGTGATTCTCTGGGTGAAAATGCCTTGTTGATGGCGGAAGTCAGAGAAGAATGGCATGACTGTCAAACTGACAGAAAGGCAACAGTAGCTCAAATAACCACTCGTTACAACCAAGGTATGCAGAAGAACATCTCTCAGTGCACAACATATCAAACCTTGAAGCAGATGGGCTACAGCAGCAGTAGAGAAGTGAGGCTATAGTGGGCACAAACTCACCAAAATTGGTCAGATTAGGTCAGGTTAAGTGGGGCATAGGGTAAACTGGGACACATATGTTTGATACTCTATATCTTTGTGCCTCTGTGGTCTATAAAATTAGGCTCAGTTCTTGAGCCTTCAGTAGTAATTTTATGTTTTAGTATTTATAATCTGAATCATATTTTTAATTGAGGAAGTACATTTTTAAAAAATATCCTAGTTTACCAATACCCAACCTACCATTAGTATCTGTAACAGTTCTTACTATGTCACAGGAAATTTTGGTCATACTGCAAAAAAGAAATAAATAGAATATAAGTGTTATATGATGGCATTTTCAAATGCAGACATTTAAATAATGAATGCATGTAATCACCTAATTGGTGGGGAAAGATTCTGCAAATTGTTATTGTGCAATAAATGAATAAGCATACTTTAAATTACAATACTCACAGCATTCAGGCAAAACACGTGTTCACATTATTTTAAATATTTCAGTAGGTTGCAATTTCAAAAATAAATTATTTAAATCATTATTTATTATTAAAATTATATGTATTGAATAATTGTTTAAACATATTATAAATGATACAACTGCTCCAATAATATTATTGAACTGTAATCAAAGAAAATGCAAGGAGGGAAATATTTTGCACAAACTTGTCAGCACTCAAACATGTGTAAGTGGGCAGTAGTGGCTTGATGGTTAGGGAAGCATGCTTGTAATCAAAAGATTGCAGGTTTGAATCCCCCACCAGCAAGTCACCACTGATGTACCCAGAGCAAAGTACCATCCCCAAGCACTGCTCCCTGGGTGCTAAATGAGCTGCCCCCTGCTATGTCACATTGCCACATATGGGTTAAATGCAGAGGACACACTTTGTTGTTGTGTGGTGTGTTAACAATGACCACTGATCACCTAATTCTAAGTGTACTCTGGAGTGTGCACAGATTCTGTTCTTACCTAAGAACAAATCCCAAATAAGAACCCACTGATTGATGTCAGAATCTTCATGAAAACTGCTTACATGGGTTTTAAATTTAATTTTTTAAGAACAATTGGTGAATGAGGCCTACTATTGCTAACTTCCCAATGCATGTTTGGTATATTCTGTCATAGAGAGTGTTTCCTTTGACACATTAAATGATGAATTGTTCTCATGACCATTATCCCTGCAATGTGGACACCAGTGACTGGGCCCCTTTGGAACTCTATTGCCTCATGTTGCTTTGAAAATTCACATATGAAAGTGTGGATTGTCAGACCTTTTTTTATAGCTGACACATACTGCTAATTAGAATTCAGCATATGACTTGTTTTATATCTGTGATTCACATGCAATTTTAAAGTCCTTTTCGTGTGGTGTTTCCATAACTTGCAGGCCATCTAGTGGTAGCAAGCTGAAAGCTCACATCGCATTCAAATAAACTCAATCTCACAATCTGAATTTAGTGATGCCAAATGAAGCTTGCTGAACCATCTGATGTACCGTCTGAACCCACTATATGGCACTCTTGATTTGCTTTATGTAATGATTTGAGCCAATTTTTAAAGAGAGCACCATCTAGTGGGGTCAGAAAATATAGCATATGATTCACAGAGCTCCATTTGGTCATTAGCTAAATTGCAGGTTCTGTGGACCCAACAATCATGATTAGGCTAAAAATGTAATCCCCAAACAGCATTGTTCTCATTCTTCTGGTTCACCGTCTCAGTGCTTTTTATGGTCTAGATTATTCTGTGTTTGTAACCCCACCTCTTGTTTTGCAAAAATGTGATATTTATATATTTATTGTCCTTGTTAAATATTTTTTTCTGATAAAATATATGGAAAGGAGAAACCACAGCACAAAATATGTCTTCTGCATTTAACCTATGTCATATAGCAGGGGGCAGCTAATTCAGCACCCAGGGAGCAGTGCTTGGGGTCGATATCTTAGTGGTGCTGGTTGGGGAGTGGACCCTGCAATCTTTCAATTACAAGTGTGTGTCCCTATGTGGGAAAAATAATAGAGTCTGAAAGTGTAAAAACAAATAATAAACTGCGAGTGAGGGACAATGTTTGGGATTTTAAAAATGGCTTGGTGATATTTGATTACATTTAAATTATATTATTGATCCCAAAGGAAACTTCTGGTGCATACAGTAGCAAGATACATACTACACATGTGAATATAGTTCAAAGTATAAAGTACACCGTGCAGGAATAGAATCCTAGAAAACAGCATGTGATGAAATATTAATGAAAGAAATATTATGAAAAAATGTAAATGTTTAGAAAATTCTAGCAAGAGTCAATACTATTTGTATTATACAGTGTCATTGTACATCCATTGTACATTTTAGTAATTGTTGTATTACGTTCTATTAGTAACTGTGTGGAATAAAGTCATTAACGCCCAGTTAATTTGACAGCCGGAGGAAGACTTTTCTGTACGGGGTGGAACGGCGCGTGCGCAGCACCGACTCGGCGTGTATCACTGGCTGTAGCCGGTTCCCTCCGGTCGAGTCGCAGCGTCATTTCCGGTGGGGAGGGGTCGGTCTGCGCAGAGGAAGCAGTGGCTGTGAGGCCTATGACAGACAGCCACCGCAATACGACGGGTGTTCGGGAAAACATTTCAGAAACGGGAACGAACTGAGCCTCGTATATTGCTCCGATTTTTGCATGCAGTAGAATTAAGGATGTACGCTTTTATGGAAGGAAACGATTAGTTTCCGTTTTGTTTTATCTGTTTTTTTATAGTCCAGAAGTTCAGTGTCACCGCGGCAGACCCTTGCAGAACAATATCGATAATTTCGACGATTTGAATTTTAAACGGTTTTCTCAGCTTCGGCATCGTCGCCGTCCTCGTCGTCACTGGCACCATTAGCACCGACGGTCCTGTCGCTGTGTGTGGCACCGGCCCGTCGTGCTCGGTGTTATGAGGGGCTGCTGCTAAACAGGCCTGCAGTGACGTGCAGATTATGAGGCGCAGTCTTTGGAAGCTGAAGTAGCTGCAGATACTCGTTTGAAGTCCGTGGTCGCGGACATGGTGAGTACAGGCATCTAAAGCTAACAATCTTTACACCAGCAAAATATCCTGTACGAAGGCCTTTGCCCTAAAGCAGGTGTTCTCAGCCTGAGGCGTTGACGGGATGTTTCATGCGGTTCGTAGTCGAAAATCCGGCAAAAGTGTCTTTTCGTCGAATGCTGCGGTTTCCGTTTCTTGCGTACAGGAACTTGTAACAAAATGTTTTCCATGTCAGGTATCTTCGTGGAAGTGCTTCGGAATTTTCAACTGCTTGACAGTTTTGGGATATCTCTCTTTATGCATGTTAATAAAATGATCTGGTTGAACACATGCATCTTTGCCGTTGCATTCTTAAGTAGCAGTCCAGGTTTAAGGAAATGCAGCTTGTCTGCACAAGTTGTCCGCTGTAAACTGCATGGTTTATGTTTGCAGCATGTCCAGACTCATTCGGGCGCATGCTATGTGACTAAACAACATTTTTAGTGACGCAGCAACGGGCTATGCAAGGAATGACCCAAACTTAAAATAGTCCACTGTATAAAAGTTCATATGGATTCCTCTGAGTTGCTGTTTCCGAGAAATATGGAAGGTCTCACCAGCATTCTCACAAGCCTTGTAATGTACTGTGAGCCTCGCTCGTATGTCGCCTTGTACAAAAGCGTCTCCCAAATAAGTAAATGTAATATCTTTTTGTTTTGTAGCAATTTTAGCATATTACCTTATTTTAAAAAGCTATGATATTTTCTACCTGAGTTACTGTACTCATTATACGTTGAGAGGCTGTTCATTGTTGTCCCAGATTCAGTGTTTCTAGATTAATTTAAGAATTTGTGTAGGATCATGCCAAGCGTGATAGATGCTTTAGTTGAGGCACAGACAGTGATTAATTTTTCAGTCTGTTTTCACTGTCACATATCAGACATGCATCCACCAGGGCTCCAGAAAGTTGTGCTAAGCAGAGCTGCAGTCCGGGTTAGTGGCAAAACTGCTTAGCAAAGCCTTTTTCACGCTTGGGCTTCTTTCGGAGTGCGATGCAGTCTGAGGCCTACTAATCATCCTTCATAAACTATACGGTCAAAATAAATTGCAGCCAACAGCAGAGATGCAAAATGGCTGTCATCGCACTAATAGTTTCATTTAAGCTTGTCAGTTCCGCTTACATCACTCAGTTCCACTTTCACTGCTGTAGGTTTTAAGTGCTTGCTGTTTATTATTATAATTTTTTTTTAAAATGTCTGCTAATTTGGAGGCATGACTCCTGTACCACACTGTAGAAATTCACTACATAGCAGAATTTGTCAGTGAATGAATCTCTGATATAGCTGTTCTGTAGTGGTTTACAGGGTATGTCAGAAAACTGATGATCTAACGAACTTAGCGAAAGGTTATAAACACTTGTTTTACTACTCGTTTTTGCTAATTGTAAGTTACAAGAGAACCTAGGGTTCTGAACGAACATCTATTGGTGCAGTATTACAAAAAAGAATGTTAGTTGGGTGTCTTCTGTGTCTGGGTCAGACGTTAATTTTAGTGTGTGACTTTTGCTGAGGCATGGTGGCATATTAGTGTGCAGCTCATATCAGCACAGTGTGCGTGTGTTTTTCACAAGCCATATGTCTCACCACCTTCCTCCTCGTGCCCCAGGCATCAGAAGAGGCTTCTCTGCGGGCCTTGGAGAGCCTCATGACTGAATTCTTTCATTGTTGCACCACTAATGAGCGCAAGCGGGAGATTGGTAAGTCTGCGTTTTGCAAATGCAGATTAATTCAGGTTTTTAGATTCACTTTTATTAAAGACTGATATACTTAATGTAGGAATGGAAATATTCTCTGAATGTTGTTTTTGTTATTCTTTCCTTGGTTCTTAGTTGCATAACTTATAACTGTTATTACATTGTCATTCTTTTCTTATGTAGAAGAGCTGCTGAATAATTTTGCTCAGCAAATAGGAGCTTGGAGATACTGTCTGTATTTCCTCTCCAACACACGCAATGAATATGTTATGATGTACAGTCTGACGGTGTTTGAGGTGAGTAACGTGATTACACTTATTTGATTCTCAACCCCTCTGAAGTCTGCATAGTGTACAGTCCTTACATCAATGAGACAATACATTGGATTGAGTTGTCATGAAACACTCGGGTCCTTGTACCTGGGAAAATGTTGTTTTGGGAACTTTGGGAACAACTGTTCACCCATTTCACATGTCGTAAGCTGTACTCTGTTGACATGGCAAAACTGTTTTGCTTCTCATTGGATCACAATCCTTAATAAAAACTCTGGCCCTTGGGGAAAATTCCCAAAATTGTTCTTGTAGTTTAATATTTATTATAAAGTTGAAGAACTCGCAAGGACATAATACTTGCATAATCTGTCAAATATTCTGTATTCTTTAAAGTGTCTTTTTTCTCTTTATCAGTTAATTTTGTGTTTGTTGCTTAGTATGGAAATGACAGTTTAGTTCCTCGGGATGGTTTTCTGTGGCTCCCACAGAACCTGGTCAATAAGATGTGGCTGGGGGTACCATCTCAGGACCGCATGGAGATCCGGGGCTGCCTGCCCAAGCTGTTGCTCTCGGAGCACAAGGCCCTGCCCTACTTCATACGAAACAAGCTGTGCAAAGTCATCGTGGACATCGGCAGGCAGGACTGGCCCATGTTCTACCACGACTTCTTCACCAATACGCTACAGGTGCCCGTGCTTCGCCATATCTGCTAATGCATCTGGGTCACCCGGTTCGCACGCCGAGCCGAGTTTCAAAGGAACATGAAATGTTGATGTTCGCGCTTGAGCTGTCGCTCTTCTCAAAATTCGAATTCAAACGAATTTCAAATTCCACACAATTTATTCAGATATATTTAAATACCCGACGATCCGTTCTTTTCAGTATTCTGTTGATAGTCACATTCAGTGTCATGTTTCTATGGAGCCCCTCAGAGTGGAATAATATTTTTTTAAGTTTTAGGTTCCCTCACAATTCCTTTGCATAACTAATAATGACTGTACTGTGTCGGTTTAAACATGGGTTTATATTTATTGGTCCTTTAAATCTAAATGATAGTCATGTCCAGTTAAGTTTGCTTTAAGCATTAAGCTTGGGGGACAGTGCTCATCATGTAACTTCCATATGTGTGTTTTTATACGTATAATAATAATCATCACACTTTGTCCTTTCACAGCCAGTGACTGTAAACAAAATTAGCTGGACTATTGAAGGTGAAGAGCACAAACAAACACTGGAATATTGATTAAAATTTGCCCATAAAGAGATCTGGAAAACCAAGGGGTGTTGCTTGCTTTTATTGAAAGATATTACAGCCCAAAAACTGAATATAAATATATAATGAACTTTACTGTGTTGTCATAGTTCAGTAGTGGGATCGCAAAAGTATTTAAAAATAAATAAATAAATAAATAAATAATATTTTCCTACGCTGACATTTTAGGAGCTCCGTAGATGGCAAACAATAAAATTACATAAAACGGTCTAATGTGCTTATAGGCTATAATGACACTTAAAAAATTAAATGGGTTAATTATAGGTCGAATGTGAATCGTTCACATCATGTTCGAATGGATGTTCAAATTTCTGTTAAAATGAATCCTTGTTCACACACACTACACTTAGAATCTATGAATCGCAGTAAAATCTGAAGCGATGGTGAGTCAGTGTTTTGTCGTCAAGAGCTTTCTTAGGTGTGCGTTGGCTGTGATCTGGGGCAGGGTTTGCTAATGCGTTTCCTGTAGGCCAGCATTGGAAGACACGTTCAGTTTTGTTTCTGTTATGCATTTAATTCGTTTGTCTATATTGCCTTTGATTTGCTTTTATGCAAAAACCTATGGAATGGGTTCAGCTGCATGTGTGAATTTGTGCTGAACATCATGTGCAGCTGATCCAGGCCCCTGCGATGGCCCCCCTTGGCTTGGTCCTGCTGAAGACCACGTCAGAGGAGCTGGCGTGTCCACGGGAGGACCTGAGCGTGGCCCGTAAGGAGGAGCTGCGGAAGCTGCTGCTGGAGCAGGTGCCCACTGTGCTGAGCCTGCTCACAGGTGACTCCCGGCACCCAACCGAACCCAGTCCTTCCTGTTCGAACTTAAGGCTGAGCTTTTCCATAGCAAGCATTGTGCGCATAGCGAAAATATGACTTGCCTATAATACAGATTAAATGCTAAAATCCTGGAAAGTATTTTTGTTTGGGCAGAAGATGAAGGGATACTTACTACAAGCTGTGAGTTCTGAGCTGCAGACACACCCAAAGTTAATGAAAGTGTGGAAATTTTGTCAGTTCATCGCTTCTCTCTTAACCCCAAAACCATGACAAATGCTCACACTGGCTGTAGCTCCTTTGAACATTTTGACGTGTTAATCTAAATCGCGTATGTTGGCCTATCAGTGACACTTTGGCAGTGTCTGTAGAAGCTGTAGAGGACATGTCTAAGACACTGGAAAGTGTCAGCAGAAGATGGCTGGAAAAATGTGGAAGTTTTTGACATTGGATAAATGCAGTTTAATTACTGATAGTAAGAATGTCTGTTCTTAAGTACAAGGGTTGGGTCATGGCGCTACAACACTTGAGAAGCATACTTCCTTCCTATAGTCGTATTTGTATATGGATTAACAAGTGAGCGACTCCTTTCTATTAATCATCAGCTGAGTAGTTCAGTTAACCTGCTTGTGTTGGATATTGAGCTATTTAGGCCTAACCCTGAGTCTTCATTTGCTGAGCTGCATCACTGCTCTGCTGCAGGGATTCTGCAGACGATCTGGGACAAGCACAGTGTTATTGCTGCCACACCACCACCCTCCCCCACGTCAGGAGACACCGGTAGGAGGAGCCAGGGGTTCGCTGGCACCACAAATGCTCAAGATGGGTTTTGCTATGCAGGTGATAGGATAACTGGCTGTGCTGTGCTCTCTGCTGCCCCTCTCAGGAGAGCTGCTGGGTAGTCTGCTCCAGGAATCCTACTGCACCAAACAGCTGTCTCAGCCAGTCCCTCGCTTGGACCAGGACAGCCTTCAGCTCTGCTCGCTGGCTCTGGAGTGCCTCGCCCACCTCTTCAGCTGGATCCCTTTGTCTGCCAGCATCACGCCGTCACTGTTGGCCACCATCTTCCACTTTGCTCGTTTTGGCTGCGACTTGCGCCCCAGCACAGATCTGAAGATCAAGTCTGGGCCTGCCGTCTATTCTTCCTCTTCCTCCTCCAATGGGCCAAGCAGCACGTCATCCGCGCAGGTCAACGGCAGCTCAGTCCGTGACGCGGACCCAGGGGACCAGGCGAGACTGGGAGTGCTGGCCATGACCTGCGTCAATGAGCTTATGTCCAAGAACTGCGTGCCCCTGGACTTTGAGGAGTACCTGCTGCGCATGTTCCAGCAAACCTTCTTCTTGCTCCAGAAGTTGACACGGGAGAACAATGCCCACACTGTACGGAGCCGCCTGGAGGAGCTCGATGAGAGGTAAGCCCCTCGCCATGGGTATATGTGTGACAGGAGTGACAGGGACCGGTTTCAGGTGCTGTGTTCCCTGAGGGACCAGTGCAGACTGTCCTGTTAGAGTTGTCGCAGCACAACGGGTTTGAGGCCGATTTCAGCCAGTGCCTGCATGGGTTAAACCCCCCCCCCCCCACCAGTCTTCCTCTCCAGTCCTACTCGTAATGTCCAAAGGGTGCAACAGGTAGGTACAGCAACACACTGGCCAAGTTCAAGTGTTGGTGTCTCTCCCTGCCACTGCTGTGCCTTAGGTGCTGTCAGCTGGAAAAAGCACATTTAAATTCTGCCTCCGGATGGGCCATTGTGAGGTAAGGGTATGGGGGCCGTTCTTTCTTTCAGTACTCTGCTGCTTTCAGCCAGTGGGGCGAGGTTAAAGGGCAGCATGTGAGAGTTACTTGCTAACAGCACCACACTAACCAGATCATTGCTGAGAGCTTAAGGATGAGCCCAGATGGCTCTTTAACACTGAACAAAAGCATTTGACCCCTGTCGACATGCTACATTTGTATTTATGGATCTCTGTGTTTTCTCAAACTTGTGGGACAGATATCTGTTAGCTCTCTATCTCTGTAAATACTGTGGGTTGTGCCTCAGTGACATCTCCATGCTCCCAGAATCCCCCCCTCTGCCGTGACGCCATCTCCCAGAATCCCCCCCTCTGCCGCGACGCCGTCTCCCAGAATCCCCCCCTCTGCCGCGACGCCGTCTCCCAGAATCCCCCCCTCTGCCGCGACGCCGTCTCCCAGAAT
>JAABNY020000045.1:5206495-5224998 GCA_015164015.2 Brevimyrus niger | reverse complement strand
TAGGGCCTGAGTGGAGTGGATTGTATCATATGTAAGATGCTACAGAGAGAACTTTCCCATAGACCCAGACCTGGTATAGCACCTGGCATGATGATAAGGTGATCCAACAAATCCATGAGAAAGGGAGGAAGGCCAGTCAAAATGGAAGGAAAGTAGCCCAATGTGGCCCAGGGTCTATTTCTCAGGGCTACGACTGCAAGATAGCAGAAGACACCATTGGGAAATGCGGTTTATAGCACTGCGCCCAATCGGTCAGTGTCACGCGAGACGCGTGAGAGTTTGTACCCCTGGGTCAGTAGCTATAAATATGTTTTTGTTGCAGATCTGTTCATTCTACCGTTTTGATAAAATGAACAGAGTAAATGATACATACCGCTAATTTCTGTAGCTGCTCCACCCCCATGAGCCCCGTCAGTCAGTAACTCCTCCCCCTTCTTTCCCACGACGCGTTGTCTGGGTAACGAGAGATGACGCCTCTTTGCGCTGAAACTGTTAGCTAACATGTCCCTGCTATTATACTTTTGAAGAAAACGAAAAGAAAAAACGGATAAGGTAACGACGAAAATGCTGTTGTTTTCTGGAGCTTTTTTATGAATTTTAGTTTTTCGGAAAAGGTGTAACATTAGTTGTCAGGAGTGTTAAAAGGGGAGCAGGCCCCGGTCGGGTTAGCTTAGCAGGACGGCTAACCCTGCTAGCAGGATGCTCGATTCGCGAGACTGATAAGTGGTGCTGTTTGTATAAAAGCTTTGCACTGAAAACCACAGCGGGCTAATAAAATATTCCACAAGGACAATGTGTCGTTTTCAATGACAATGCGATTTCTTTCATTGGCTATTAATTATGATATTGTAGCTAAACAGATCCCAGCGAGTGTTCTCGAAGCACTGCTTTACAGATTTGGGCAGTTAGCGTCAGTGGCTAAAGCGGGTTACTGTCGGGCTTAATGCTCCCAGCGTATTTCTGCAGCTTTCCAGCCCTGCTGTTTGTCACTGTGATCCTAAAACATCAAACTCGACCCTTTATACCTTTATATGCATGATGGTGGCTGTATTTTTTCTCTTATTATGCTGTTTTCAACTATCCTTTTTGGGTTTTTGCACAGCGTATTTAATGATGTGTACGTGCATAAAAATAGTGGTGTTTCGACTCATTATTCTAATGAATTAATAGAAAAATAATAATTAAACTAATTGTATGCATTTTTAGAATAATTTGCTGATCATTATTCTGACAGAATTTGATGCTAGGCATGGCAGTGTACTTTGACCACCGAATTGAGGCACCAGAGTCCAGTGGAGACCCATGTCAGATTGCCTGGCACCCCACACAGCCCGTATTAGCCATATCCTCACTAAGCTCGGCCACAGGGGGGTCCGTTGATCTATACCTACAGCAGGTGAGTATCAAAGCAGGTCAGTTTCAAAGGTTACCTTGGATCATGCTTACTCTGCTTAAAGAATTTAAGACAGGGGTCTCCAATTCCAGTCCTGGAGAGCTACTGTCCAGTAGGTTTTCTATCCTACCTGGCTTCTGAACCACACCTGTCGCTGGCATTTACCTAAGAGCAGGTGTGGCTCATCAGAAGCCAGGTAGGATAGAAAATCCACTGGACAATAGGTCTGCAGGACCGGAGTTGGATACTCCCGATTGAAGGAAATCCCCTGTTCTGTCCACACATGCTTTCGAGATATCAGAGTGTGGCTTTGTATCGGCTTTGCCCAGGGGGAATGCGTGCCCAGTGGTCACATGGAACGCGCATTCCCGGCCTCGCTGCTGTGCTGGCACCCCAGCAAGGCAGTACTGGCAGTGGGCTGGGAGACAGGGGAGCTCCTGCTGCACAGTCACCCCTCAGGAGAGCAGAGCAGTCTGCCGGCCACACACACAGCTAGCATCACGCTCCTGGAGTGGGCCGGCACCGGGAGCCGTCTGCTCACTGGAGATCGGGTGTGTCTTTCTTTTTATAACCCTGTGTGTTTGTGTGGGAGTCATTGTGCAGTTGTGTGTTGGGCCAATTGCGTCTATTTCCTATGATTTCTCATCTGCTTTGTGTCAGTTTCTTGTGTGCCTAAATATTTTAGATGGGTGTCTTGGCCCTGTGGAAGGTCGACACCCGTGGGCGGGTCCAGGGGTCTCCTCTTGTGAGACACAGCTATGGCAGACACCTGACGGGCTGTGTTTTCCGGCCCGTCGCCCCGGAGGAGTAAGTAACCTTAGTCGCGTTGGCGCACAGAAGAACAGCAGGAGTTAGCTGTGTTTCATGATGCGAGCATGTGCTTTGCTCACAGGGACGTGGCACAGCTGGCCCGTGCCGCAGTCAGTGGAGATGAGACTGCCCTGGACATGTTCAACTGGAGGAAGGGTGCGAAGTCTTCTGCAGCCACACAGCAGGAGCCGCTGACATTCTTTGTCAGTACTGATGATGGTTAGAAATGCTTTCACTCTGTTCTTGCTTTGTCAGACACATATTGGAGTCGTACTTACACAAAAATTTGAGGGCAGAATGAAAATTGATTGATTCCGAGAAATACCCAGCCACACTGTAGAGGAGGTGGGTCCAAGGCATCAGATTGGTTGGTTGAGCTTCATGTAGTTGCTTGAACCCACCTCCTCTACAATCTGATTCGTTATCTCTCTGAACCAGTCATTTTTTGTTCTGACCTTGGGAATTACTGCTCAATATTGATATCCTTAGTTTATCTCCAGTGAAACTGTGTGTAAATTTGTCTTCCTCTTCTGTGTACCTGCATGATTGTCTCTCTAGCCTGTGTTCAATGTAACTGTGCATTTGTCTCTCTCTCTTGCTCCCTCTCTCCCCTCCCTGTGTCTGTTGCAGGCTGTGTTCACTGTGGAGATGAGAAGGGCAGGGCCAGCCTTTTGCTCAGTGTGGAGAGTCCAGTGCAGAAGCTGCTGTACCTCGACAGGCGGGGCGTTCTGGTTGTCATCACTGAGACTCTTCTGCTCTATCAGTACAGGGTGGGATCAGAAGGGGGCGCCCAGGAGATCATGAAGGTGCCTTCCTGTCTGCTCTTGGAATCTTTAAGAAGGCTTCACACAAAGCGTTAACAAAGGAATCGTGTGTGTTAAGGTAAAGCTGACGGGGAGAAGTGGACAAAGCGCAGAAATCGCCTGGGCCAATCAGGGTCTCCTCATCACAGCCACAGGGGAACCTGTGATCAGGTGAGACACCCCAGCATCGGAGTTATGTGCTCTGAGCTAGACTTTTAAAATTTCAGTCTTTTGGACTGGAAGCTAACTGTGGTGTAATGGGGGTACAAATTAAATGTTAAAATAAAATGTTGATTTAAGTAAGAGACTTTTTTTTTTTATCTTATAACCACAAAGAATGCTTTTTTTTAGACTTTGGGACCTTGAGAGAGATGATAACAGCGTGCTGTCCCTAGACGAGAATCTGGGCTTTGAAAAGGGAGAATCATTGAACTGTGTATCATATAGTGCTGCAAAAGGTATAGTTTCATTAATAACATACATGTCACCAGATTGCTATTGACATTAACATGGTGGTTTAAGTTTAATGAGAAATGGTTCTCTAGACATAGTGGCAGCTGGAACCAGCAAGGCTCGCATTGCTATGTGGAAGAACGTGGCCTTGGCCAATCAGAATCAGAGCCCAGAAACTGTATGCGAGTGGAAACTACAGACGCCGACAGAAGTCGAAGAAAATGTCACCCAGCTGCAGGTAGGGAAACCTTGTGTGGAGGGAGATGTAGGAGTCTGCCGACATCTCCGTGTGTTTTGTGTGAGACTCACTTCTGGCCTTCCTTTTAGTGGGGTTCTAGCCTGAACTTGCTGGCGGCTCAGAGCTCAAGCACCGTGCTCATCCTCTCTGAGCACGTCATGTCCGCACACTTCAGCCAGCAGGTGGCAGCAGTGCAGTTCTCTCCCAATCAGCTAAGCGTCTCCTGCTTCAGCAGCGGGAGCCAGCTCAGTCTGCGTTGTGACACACATATTAAAGGTGTCTGTGTCTCCAAGGTAACTGCTGTCTCTGCCACTTCTTTAACGTTTCTAATGCTTGATCGTTTTTTTTTTTTTTTATTATTATAGTTGTATACTGTAAACATGGAGGTGGGTTGCCCATTGTTGACAGTATGTGTGCCTTTTCTGGTGTAGGAGATGGTCGCTGTGTGGGACGGGAGGCGAATCACTGTGTATGAGCTGTCGGGCTCTGCTCTGTGTAGCACAGGTACGGCTCCTTGGTCGCTGTGTATGAGGCGTCGGGCTCTGCTCTTTGTAGCACAGTTACGGTTTCATGGGAGGGTCTCAGTACAAACAGTTGAATTCTAAACATAAATGCTCATCTCCAATTACTAGTTGACCTGTGTTTTCTGCCTAATTATCCAGTTTTTCATGCTCTGCAATCTTCAGGCTCCTTTCCCTGTGAATCTCATGCCCTGGCCGTTCACCGCGGCAGCATTTACACTGTGGAGCCCAAGCGAGTTCAAGTTCGGACAGTGCAGGTACTTCAGTGTATGGCTCGGCCTGTCTATCGCTCAGCCTGTCTCTCTGTCTGCGGTGCCCACTCTGAGCTTCTCCGCAGGGCACGGTGAAGCAGCTGCTGGCGTTTTCGGAGATGGAGGGAAACCCTGTCCTCCTCAGCGTGTGTCAGTGCTTCCTGGTGGCGGGCACAGACGCCGCTCACTTCAAGCTCTTCGACTTGTCCCGCAGGTTAATAAAACACACCACTTTTTTCTTTATATCACCATACTATGGTTTCATGCTGTCATAACTTCCATTTTTAATCCCTTAGTCTGAGATCTGTCCACCTGCTTTGTTTCCCAGGGAGGCTAAGCCAATGTGTGCTGCCAAGAATATGAGGGCCTTGATTCCAAACCTGGGGGTCATTCAGTCAGTGAAGTGCAATGCGGATGGTAGCCGAGTCAGCCTTCTGATCAGCCAGGTCAGTGTGTTTGTCTGCCTGCCTGTTTGCCTGTCTCTCTGTACCTATCTGCCTGTCAACTTACCTACCTGTCTGCTTGCCTGCCTGTCTGCATATCTCTTTGTCTACCCATCTTCCTGTCTACTTTCTTGCCTGCCTGTTATGCCTGTCTAATTATCTGCCCGCCTACCTGTCTGATTGTCTGCCTGCCTGACTGCCTTCCTGTTTACATACCTGCCTTCCTGTTTACATACCTGCCTTCCTGTTTGCCCGTCTGTCTACCTGGCTGCCTGCCTATTTACCTATCTGCCTGTCTACTTATTTGTCTGCCTGTCTGACTGTGTCTGCCAGTATAGTTGTCTGCTTGCCTATCTGCCTGCCTGCCTGCCTGTCTGTCTGTCTGCCTGCCTGTCTACTTATCTGCCTGCGTACCTGTCTGACTGTGTCTACCAGTCTACCTGTCTGTCTGCCTACCTGCCTGTGCTCTGGTTCCCACCCAAGTCTCGCCAGCTGTGCTGTGCCCTCTCAGGTTAACGGGAGGCCTGACCACCGAGTCTACCTGTATGACGTGGAGATGGACGCTGTGTCTCATTTCGACTTCTTCACGGGATGCCCACTGAGTCGGGCTTTGCATACGGAGGACACAGAGAGGTACAGCGTTTAACCCTAAAGGGGGTGAAACTGTAAAAGCTGTTGCATTGAACTCATGGAAGGTTTTACGATGGTATTCAGTCAGTTGCATTTCTGACCGTTTTGTGCTACAGGAACAAGTCCCAGGTCACAGAGTTGAGTGGCCGCTGCCCTGTCTCCCAGTACTGGGATGAAAGCGATCCACGACTCTTTGTATGTGACACGGTGCTAAAGGCAACCAGCTTGCACAACTCGGCGCCCTCTTGTGTCCTGGAGGAGGCGAGTATGGGTCCTGTAGCCCTTCCATGGGTCATGGCCGTTCTAACTTTAGTGGGTGCATTAGTATTTCAAAAGATATTATGTAACAAATTCACCGAGATGCGCTGCATGGGAACTTGGCTTGGGGGCACTATTGCTGAACACCTCCGGGGTTGGGGGTATGAATCCTGAATCCCATCTCTGCTCTGCACATGTACGGCTTGGAAGTTCTCCCATGTTCCTCTGGCCTCCTACACTGGTGTCCGATAGTCTAAATTGCCCATAGCGCCTGTGTGTGTGTGTGTGTGTGTGTGTGTGTGTGTGTGTGTGTGTGTGTGTGTGCATGCGTTCTTCCACCCTTTCAGTGGACTAGTGTTGTGGTTTTTCCTTCTCCACCAAATCAGAAGTCTGAAGCCGCTGGTGGATCCAAATTCAGTCTTTATTGGGAAAATGAAGTTACAACCAAAGCTGGACATTTGAAGTGTGTCCATTACTGTTTTACACCAGTTTTTATGCATTTTCTCATTGTGTAACAATACCTCGCCACTTAAGCATCATTCCGTCAGCCATTCTCCATCGTTGTTTTCTCCCTTAATCCACACCCCTAAATGATAAGTTTGTCAATCATCTCTCTTACTGTTTGGTGCCTTGGCTGATCATAAGGGTGACGTGACCATCTTTACTCAGTTGTTTAAATGGCCAGTCGTGGATCCCTTCCTTCAGTAGCAAACCATGGCAGCTTCTGCTTGTTGCAGATTGTCTGGCTAGAGGGTTAATAAGGTGTTTGTCCTTCAACACAGTGATAAGCTGCAGCACTAATAAAGTACATATTCATACACTAAAGCCAAAACAAGGTGTTGATTCATACTTGTTTTTCGTTACATTGTGCACAGCAGTAATTGGTCTGCATTCTCTAAGGATTACAAGGTCATTCTCTACACACTATACATCGGCTTTTTAAAAGAGTCCTAATGATTACATTCTCTATGCATTATAAAATGCTAAATAATATTCCATACTAGCATCTCAAGTAGGGTCATTGGGGACCTAGAAAGTATGGGGCCACCTGGCCATTACACCCACAGGGATTTTACGACATTCCTTTCTAAATCCATAGGCATACGTATATGCACACCATGACATTTTTGGACAATTCTATACTTCCAACTTTGTGAGAAGAGTTTGGCGTCCCAATACTTCTGTGGATTTAGTGTTTGGGTTTAACTGAAAATCATCATCAAATTACAGCCTCACTCAAGGTTTTATTTCAATTCACTTGGTATATTGCTTTGGACTAAAGCCATATAGAGTAGACAGTTTTTGCCAGAGAAACATCTACATACAGTAAACTGGCTACGGTGCAAGGGGGCGGAAGTGGGGTGAGCAGGCATTTCACAAACCGCAGTGCACTTTGCATACTTTATTATTCAGCCAAATAATTTGCATGCTTATATATTGTTAATCTGTGTGTATTTCCTGTCTCCCAGGCAGATGTGCTGGTCGCCTCATTCTTCTGCACACAGGACCAAGGCTTGCTGCTGCATGACTGTTACCCCCGACCAGCTGGGACAGAGGCCTTGCTGGCACTGGACGTGCCCTTTTATTACTTTACCTGCAAGGTGGGTCCAGTAGCCCCGCCCCATTCAGGGGTTTTGACTCCGCCCTCCATAACTTACACCTGTAAGTCATTGTTTCAGCATCAGTCGCTTCACCTTTTTTGTTTTTTTTTCAGTTTTTGTTTCTGTTATAGCCCGTAAATCTTCTGCTCATTTTTCAATTTCATGACTTCTGTCGCTTGTCTTCTCATTCTTTGTCCCTCCATCCTGTTGGGCTTGCATGCGCATGTCCTTATACCAGTTGTTTTTTCGGAGGGGTTCGATCTTCCTCCCAGAAGTAAGTATCTGCTCAGCTCCTGGGCTTTTCTGTGCTCTCCTGCTTTCATAGCATTAGTCAATTACAATGCCCTGGCCTAAATATGAGTAGGGATTAGACTTTGTGAGTCATCGATGTCTTTATCTGGACTAGGTTACAAATGCCTATAACCATCAATAACCTTGTGCTCCTGGGTAAGAGCACTCCCTTCACATCACAATATCAGATTGTCTTATTCCCCCATTCAGCCTGGAGAAGAGACAGCAGAGGGTGAGAGTCCATCTGGACAGCGCATGGTTTCCAGAAGAGCACTGAGAGACTTTGTTGGACTGGAGGACTGTGACAAGGCCACGCAGGAGGCCATGCTTAACTTCAGCTTCTATTTGACCACTGGGGACATGGACGAAGCTTTCAAGTGTATCAGACTCATTAAGAGGTGAGAATCACATAACAAGACTCACTGCTTCTATATGAAGGGTCAAACAGATACTACCAGTTTAATGTTAATTTCCCACAATTAGCTTAGTGTATCAGCAGTTGGTTACAATTAGCACGATAAAACGACAGCAGTTAGTAGCCCATTTCCCTTGATTAACGCGATATAAGGACAGTAGTGGGTTAGACCGTTTTCCATGATTAACATATTATAACAGCAGCAGTTGGTTACTCTGTGATATAAAGGCATGCTTGGATATATGTTAGACTTGCCCCCCTTGCATTTTATCTTGTTCATTAGTGCTGCGGTCTGGGAGAACTTGGCACGCATGTGCGTGAAAAGCCAGCGGCTGGACGTGGCTCGCGTCTGCCTGGGTAACATGGGCCACGCCAGGGCAGCCCGCGCACTAAGGGAGGCCCGAGCTCTGCCGGAGGAGGCCGCACAGGTGGCTGTGTTGGCCACACATCTGGGAATGCTGGTGAGATATAGCGAAGTAGCGGACGCGTGGCGTCCCACAATGCCACGCTGAGCCCCGGCCTTGCCGTCGCCAGGACGACGCGGAGCACCTGTACCGCAGCTGCCGGCGCTACGACCTGCTGAACAACTTCTACCAGGCAGGGGGGCAGTGGCAGCAGGCTCTGGAAACGGCCGAGTCCCACGACCGCGTGCATCTGCGTACTACATACTACAGCTACGCCAAGCACCTGGAAGCTATGGGAGACCGTGCTCTGGCCCGTGTATAGTAAGGAGCCTCAGCTTGCTGTGAACCACTAGGGCTTGATGGGGCTGGACTGGGATTAAAATCAGCCCTGGACCTTGGGATCCGCCATGGTATATTTGCCCGGGCGATTAAGGGGACCCACATGATATTTTATCCACCGATCCACCAGGAAAATACCCAGCATGCCAGATGTCTAGTGCAGTTCTGGGGCTTGGTGCCAAAACTTTGGGGTCTTTAAAGTGCTAAATCGTTCTTCTTTAGACATTTACTGAAGTCTTGTTAGTGATTAAATCCTAATAGCTTCAGTTTTGCGCTGAAGGTTTTGTTGCGTTTGTGCCTCAGCTATGAGAAGTCTGACACCTACCGGTTTGAGGTTCCCAGGATGCTGCTTGAGGACGTCGTGTCGCTGGAAATCTACGTCAACAAAATGAAGGAAAAGTGAGTGCTGTAGCTGACTGTGGGGCATGGACTAGTCACACACACAGATGGTCTAACGCATGGATATGATCTCTTTACACTTAAATGATACAGCTGATGACCTCGTAGCTCAGGGACAGAAAAAGGGGCTGAGAACCGAGTTAAAGATTTGGTAAACTTAATCTTGGTAGCATAACATAGTACACTGACCACATGGCTCAGAGACAGCCCTGACCACGTGGCTAACAGACGGCACTGACCACATGCCTCACAGACGGCGCGGACCACGTGCCTCACAGAAAGTGCTGACCTCGTGGCTCACAGACGGTGCTGACCACGTGGCTCACAGATGGCACTGCACTTGTTCGTTTAACATTGATTCTAGGAGATTCTAAGGAGGCAGGTTTTCACTGCAGACTTAAATATAGAAAGTGTGCCTTATTCCAAAAACAGGACCTCTGTGTGAGAATGTTCTGCAGCAATCAAAGTGTTCACCCAAAAATAAAGATGATCAATTCATCCATATTTTAACTGTCTGGAAGCATAGTGCACAATGTTACTGTGCATCATGGGTACAGTGCTTGTCCACTGCTGGGGATCCAGTACACACTATGGACCATTTAGAAACACCAGATCCCTCACTTCCACACACATGCTCTGGGGTCCGGCTCCCGCCTTCACCGCGTCTGTTTAGCTTTCATGGTCTCCCCTTTCCTCCCACAGCCCAGAGACATGCATTTAGGCTAAGTGGGTCTTCTAAAGGGCCAATGTGGCCATCTCTCTTGTCTGTGAGTACACAAGCCCTGCATGTCCCTCAGGGAGACCCTTGGAATAGGCTTCTTTGCGACCCTCACTAGATGAGTAATTGGAAGATTAAATGTATGAAGAGTATATGGCTGATCAGCCCGGTTTGTGTTCTGCGAGACAGGAGCCTTTATAAGTGGTGGGCCCAGTATCTGGAGAGCCAGTCGGACTTGGAGTCGGCGCTCCGCTACTATGAGTTTGCCCAGGACTACCTGTCCCTGGTTCGGGTATACTGCTACCTGGGGAACGTGCAGAAGGTAGGCTTTCCTTGGCAAGTTTTTTTTTTTTTATCAGAATGCGCACTTTCTGAGTGATTGTCTGTATCTGCAGGCTGCAGAGATCGCAAATGAGACGGGGAATCGCGCCGCTTCCTATCATCTGGCCCGGCAGTACGAGAGCCAGGAGGACATCAAGCAGTCTGTGCACTTCTATACCAGAGCCCAGGCCTACAACAATGCCATCCGCCTGTGCAAGGTCAGCCCGGGGGCCCCTGGAGAGCCCCGCCGCCCTAAGTAACGGGGAGTCTTCCGGTGATTATATGGCTCTCCCTGCAGGAAAACGGCCTGGACGACCAGCTGATGAACCTGGCCTTGCTGAGTAACCCTGAGGACATGATGGAAGCGGCCTGCTACTATGAGGACAAGGGTGTGCACATGGACCGGGCTGTCATGCTTTTTCACAAGGTATCTGCTTTCTGGGGGGGGGGCAGAAGCGAGAAGCTCCTGGACTGAGCCGTATCAAGCGTCGCGCGTCGTCTCCCGTGTTTCCATCGCTCAGGCGGGGCACTTCTCGAAGGCGCTGGAGATGGCCTTCGCCACCCAGCAGTTCGGAGCGTTGCAGCTGATTGCCGAGGACCTGGACGAGAACTCGGACCCGACCCTACTGGCGCGCTGCTCCGATTTCTTCATAAAGCACTCCCAGTACCGGAAGGCCGTGGAGCTGCTGGTGGCGGCCAAGAAGGCCAGTTATTTTCACTTCGGGGCTGCACTATGCATGACGATGCGTGTGACGGATAAAATTTTTAATTAAAATTTTATGTACGAAACGGGAAACGCCTGGAAACTTTTCGTAAAAGGACAAGCTGTAATATTTGTGCGGGTCTGAAACTCCGAAAGAAGGATGCCACAGAAAGGCCCCTTTTTAGACTGAAGCACGGAGCCGTCCGTTTGCTATTTGTATATCCAGTTCAGGTTCATAGTGGGGCAGGCGTGGAGGGGGGGATAAGGCCAGGCAGCACATGCAGGCAGAATGCAGGGCTGTGCTGCCCGTCCACTCACAATGGGCACTGTAATGATAAGCACTCATTTAACTTAATGTATCTGCACTGTGAGGGGGGGACAAACCCATACAAATTAGGACGGTGTTTCTCAAACCGGTCCTCTGGCACCCCCATACAGTCACAGCCCTAACTGTAATGCGTGTGTCATCTCCCTTTGTTGTCACGGCTGTAGCTCTCCTCCACTGCTGTTTTCCTGCGACGATGCATGCATATATGCAAAAAGAAAGGCATGAATTCTGATCTGACCGTTCTCAGTCACAATGGCCAGGAATCGGTTATGTATACAGTACGATCCTGGACCACATATGAAAGTGACTCAAATCTCATTTGAAAAGATCAGATTTCTGTGTCCACACATCCCTGGAAGCATCTGCTCTATGTCACATTAAAGCAAAATCTGATGTGAGTTACTTCAGCCTGGTAATGTAAACATAGCCTTGTATATGGAACGGTCACATTGCGGTGTGATTGGGTATGAGGACATCTTTATACCGTTTCCATTGTGCTATCAAATTACCCCAAACGATGTGCTTAGATGCTGAGGAGCTCTTTATTACCTATGTGCTTTAGTACCCTGAGGCTTTGCAGCTGTGTCTGGACCAGAACCTGACCATCAGTGAGGAGTTTGCAGAGAGCATGACCGTATCACAGGGCTCCAATGGACTGACTGAAGAGGCACGGCGGGATCTTCTGGAAAGAATTGCGGATTGCTGCATGAGGCAGGGCAACTATCACCTGGCCACGAAGAAGTACACCCAGGCCGGTAACAAGCTCAAGGTGAGCGAGGCTGAAAGATGAGAAATCGAGACAGAAACTCTGCTGGGAGCACTTACGTACTTCCTGTAGAAGCATTCAGTGTTTGGTGACAAAGGATATTTATCTGACAGGCCATGAAAGCACTTCTAAAGTCTGGAGACACGGAGAAGATTATGTTCTTCGCTGGCGTCTCCAGGCAGAAGGAGATCTACATCATGGCTGCCAACTATCTGCAGTCTCTGGACTGGCGCAAGGAGCCTGAGGT
This sequence comes from Brevimyrus niger, assembly GCA_015164015.2. Taxonomy (NCBI): domain Eukaryota; kingdom Metazoa; phylum Chordata; class Actinopteri; order Osteoglossiformes; family Mormyridae; genus Brevimyrus; species Brevimyrus niger. The sequence continues at coordinate 5,212,666 of JAABNY020000045.1, read as the reverse complement.
CATGAAGAATATCATCTGCTTCTACACCAAAGGAAGGGCTCTTGACCTGCTCTCCGGCTTCTATGAGGCCTGTGCCCAGGTCAGTGTTATATGCCTTTTGTTTATTTTTGGAGGGATGGATGGATGGATGCCATTTGCACAATTTTATCTACACCTTATGTCAACTGTTTACCATGCATTGTTCAGCTCCATTTTAGTACCTCAGTTACACATCACCTCATCTGTGGAGACATGCACTGCTATTTATATCTTATGTATAATATTAACATATGTATATTATGTATATGTTAATATTTGTATCTGTATTTAGCCTGTACGTTTAATTTATGTATGTATGGAAAGGTTATGTCCAATGTAGGTAATGGCCCCTCCATCTCTCCTGTCCCCCACGTCTTGCATGTTCTGCATTGTGTGAATGACAATAAAGATTGCATTGAATTGCATTGCATTGAATTGAATTGAATCGAATTGAATGCCTTTATTCTCATTGCATGGTATATGTTGAAGCTTATAAAGAATGACTAATTTCATAACTCGTATGATCTGACCTCACAGGTAGAGATCGATGATTATCAGAACTATGAGAAGTCCCTGGGTGCGCTAACAGAGGCCTACAAGTGCCTGGCCAAGGCTAAGATGCATAGCCCAGAGGAACAAGAGAGTCGGCTATCCGCGATGCAACACAGGATCACTTTGGTGAAACGCTTTGTCCAGGCGCGCAGGTGAACCTCACATCCTTCCTCTCCCGCCTTTCAGGAAAGCATGCTCCACTGGGAGCTTCTGACAAAAGCTGTGTCCCTCCTCTGCTCCCAGGCTGTACGAGGAGGAGCCAGGAGAAGCTGTGAGGCTCTGCCAGGCCTTGCTGGAGGAAGAGGAGCTGGACCCTGCCGTGCGTGTCGGTGATGTTTACGGCTTCCTGGTGGAACATCTCTGTCAGCAGGGCAACTTCCAGGATGTGAGTCATTTACCACGTTCACAGTGGCGCACACGGGTCTCTGTAAACGTTGCTTCCTGAAATAGATGGTTTTAACGGCAAGTTGGTGATGCACAGGCTTACCACATGATGGAGGAAATGCAGAGACGTCTGCCCAATTCCAATGTGACGTTCTACGTGAGCCAGCGCAGCCTGGATGCCCTGCAGCGGTCAGTGGGGCTGCCCCTCAACAGGGACCAAAGACGAGACAGCGGGGGTGAGGAAGATGAGGTGGAGGAAGCTGTCGAGCTTCAGCAGGGAGACTGAGGCCAAGGCAGGGAGAAGCAGCATGTGACCCCTGTGCCACACACCCCACAGGCAAGGGGGGGGGCAATAGCAAGGCTGACGACAAGGATAACCTCAGAATGTCTTATAGTGCCAAGAGTCTAGAATCGTTGCCTTATGAGGAAAAGGTGATATTGGAATATTACCATTTCTGAAATATGTCCCCATTTCTTACTCTTCTGAAAGGTTTCATTGGCTAATGGTTTGTGACTTATGTCCTGCATAGTATCTCAGGGAACGTCCTGCCAGTTACCCATCTTAACCAAAAAGTCACTGGCAGCTGAGAGGAACAAATGAACCTGCTTTACTTTTTTATAGAAGGGAATATAGAGGTTCGTAATAGATGTTTATACGCGCATGTCCACCACATTTGTAATTGCTTTAATAGTTTTTAAGTTGTAAATAATCCCAACTGTAACCAGACATTTCAGTAAAAAGATATAACTTTTACACCCATTGCATTTGATGTGCACTTATCCATGCATTAAGAAAATGTGTAAGAGTCACATTGCTCAGTGTGGTGTGAGTGGAGATGAATGAGTCCTGCAGGAATTATGCAGCTCGCTTTGGGTCACACGAGTCACATGGGGATCAAAGCACACAGGTCACAGAAGGCTCTTTCGTTAGTCATCTCCATCGACATAGTGATACTATTTACAAAGAATATAACATTTGTTATTTTGATGAGTATAAACAAAATATGTTGGGGCCCTATAGCTACTTTGAAATGTAACCCCGATTCCATAGTGCTGTATAGTGTTGAGTTTTATTCAGGAAAAATAAGCGGAACAGGAAGTGTACACACGCTCAAAAATCATGAAGAATCCAATTCTATATATATTTTTTTAAATGTTAGTTAAACAATCAAAACCAAATGGTAAGTTGATAGGTGTTTTAATAATTACCTTTATACTGCAGAAAAACATGGAAATTAAATAAAAGTAAGCTGCTATGGAGGTGCTTTGTAACAATATTCAATATATAAATGTCATTTAAATCAGTGGTTCCCAAAGTAGGGGTCGCGACCCTCTGGGGGGTCGTGAGACATTGAGGAGGGGGTCGCGAGATGATTTCCAAAAAAAATCTAATATTTTTTAAAACTATTAAAAATAACATTTTATTAACATTTGAACATTTTATATTAACATTTTATACATAACTAACAAAAGATAAAAATTAGTAGTACCATGCAAATTAAATAAAAAAATATTTTTTACCACTTCCGAGGATAGTGGGGGTCACGAGTCACTGGCACGACTATTTTGGGGGTCGTGAGCCGAAAAGTGTGGGAACTTAAATTATAATTCAAATCGTCATTTAGATTATATATAAAGTGTGATTTAAATTATAAATTGTCGTTTGAATATTAAAATTATTCATGAAATTATACATTTCAATCATTACGATACACTGTGCAGTATATAATCTACAAAACGGTAACATGACATATAAGGTACTGGAGCGCCATTCTACACGTCGGCGCCATCTATCGTACTTTGACAGATAATTTTAATAGATGCTGGTGTCATTAAAATTGTCGATTAAATACAAATTAGAATCATTGCCTTATGAAATTAATGCTTAAATAATCTTTCAAATTACTATTTTAACTATAATTTAAATTACACATTTATTGATTGAATATTGTCACAAAACACCCTCCATAAGCTGCAAAACATGTGCGGATATCAAAACCAACCCAATAAAACGAACAACAAAAAGGCACATTAAAATGCAAGTAATAATTAGGTTAAGATGCATATTGTAATAATCAGTCTAAAAATATCATCCAAAAAAATACTGTAATAATAAAGTCTAAAATAATTTTAAAACAACAGTATGACTGGTGCAAGAATTCCATAAAATATACAGTAATATAAAAAGTCAAAATGATTAATTTGACAAAATATACAGTAATATAAAGTCAAAATAATGAATTTGACAAATACAGTAGAATACAGTAAGCCAAGCCCAAACCACCTAGCGTCATCTCCGTAAGCACAGAGTAACATAAGTGCTGCAAGAACAGATCTAGACCCACAGTCTGGCACTGCTCTTCTGCTACCAGCCTGATACAGCTTCAGAGCTGATCTGGGATTAAGAAGCGTGCTGTGGGCTAGCTGGCTCTTTGGCACTCTGCTGCTGCCTCTGGGCCTGCATGGTGTAGGCCCAGGCCCGATCCACACCCTCCCCCTCCACCCTGCATGCCCTCCAGTCAGGAAAAGGGAAGCGACCAGCCACCACTACAGCATCATCCGGCAGCTCCGTCAGGAGCTTCTGCTGGAGCAGCGGCAGCTGTTAGGGAGGGGGATGGGCGCAAGTGTTACACAAGGCATGCCGCATTTCATTTATAATACATAAGGTATGTATAGCGCTGATTTTTTTTTATTTTTAACTCACCACACTTGGAGCCAAGAACACAGTGACGTTCTTACAATCAGCCAGGCTGACCTAAGGGTAAGGACACCGCATCAAGCTTACAGTTTAGAAATTTCCGTTTTCAAGAATCCTCCATTGACTAACACGGCACATACCTTCCAAAGGTCTTTCCGTGAATATGACACATTCCCATAATGCCCTGCTCTCCATGCATGAAAATATGACAGGCGGACCAACCAGGGATTGAGCTCATAACCTACAGCTGGACGAAAACCCTGTCGATATGCCTCCAGAACCTAGTAAAAGCGACAAAGGAACAACGGTATGAAGCAGATCAGTTCGAACTGCAGTCTGCAGGTGTCTGAAGCGAGACTAGCCGTCCCTATCCAGTTCACAACCCTGACATCTAAGTGTCTACAGAATAAAGAACAAAAGAGCAAGAACTCACAATCCTACCATCTCCTGAGCCCAAATCGGCAAGGCTTCCTGACCGGCCTCGCAGCAGAGCCATTACATTTCTCACTTGCGTTCTACTGGCTGGGAGATAGGGCACCTGCAGGAAGAATGCATAATGCGCTCAGCACAAATCAGCGAAGTACAGAACTCCTCTGAATCCTGATTTATGACTTACCTGTAACTTTAGGGGGACCCTCCTGAAGCCTGGCATAATCAAGCCCACCCACATGGCATAAATAGCCAGGCCAGTGCCAGCTGTCAGCTGCAGGATACCCCAGCCCCCCAAATGTCGTTCCCTAAATTCTGCCATGGCTTCCTCCGCGCTGTCAGGATCCATGTCCAGTAGCAAAAGCAGCAGTTACAATCTGACATTAAGACAAGGACTATGTGGATGAAAGAGATTCATAAAAATTGCCTATGTGTCACGGGCGCAAATCGGAGTAATCTACATGGCAAGATATAAATGTGCAACGATGTAAGATACCCCAGGTTGGGGTATTGTATTCCCGTGTGAAGAGTGTTCCGATTATTAAAGTCGTCCGGTGTGAAAACTGTGCACCAACTTCAATTGTTCCTGGGGAAGTGCACAAAAAGCCACAAAAAGCACATTATACGGTTCAGTGGAAAAGTTGGCTTAGTATATTTAAACTTGATCGCCACCCCAAAACATACTTACCGGTAATGCTGATATGCAAGGCTAAATGAGGCAGGAAGTCAACTTCTAATGCATACAAGCCCATGTAGTTTAATTCCAAAAGTTTGTCGACGATCGTTATTATAATTTATTAAATGTACATTATACAAAATTGCAGTTATCACCTCACTAGTAATCGCCGATAATACTTTACTTGATGGGGCACAAGTAACCGCCACTATGTCACTAGGCTTTCGATTCGTATTGACTGTAACTGAACACGGTTCGGCTGAATTGTTATTACTTTGAGGAAAGTAGGCCTACATATCTGGGCAGTTTCAGTAATAATCTGTGTGTACTTCATTGGAAAATGAGACGGGCACAAACGTTTTTCCACTCCCAATTCTGAATTATCACTGTTCGTATACCTTAATTATTCTGTAGATGAACAAAAATATTTACGGACACCATATACCATTGTATAGTAATGTTTTATTATGTACATTTTATTATGTTCATTTCTATATTACATATAAAACTGGTGTGACTTCTTTTGATGCTTGGCGCAAAATCCATGGAGCAAAGGACTTAAATGCTGTAATATATAGATTCTCGGAAATTAAAGGGTTTGGGCCTTTCCAGCAGGATCGAACTAAAGGGATTTTCACCTTCAAATCCAGCTGGGAACAGAGCGCACATACACATTGGTTGTCAATAGGTGATAATTTCCAGGCAGGAGTTCAAGGGGTTAAACGCTTTGACCCAGTGATAACTCACTTCAGAATGACACTTCATGATGTCTACAAGTGAAATGGCCCTGGAACATGGCAACACAAACTGGCTGACAGGTCAGGGATATCCCAACCCATTCTGAGTTCTATTATTCCTCAAGTTGTGGCTGGTTTTAACTGACTGTCAAGACAGTATATTATTTTTCCTTAGTGTTGATGTATAGGCCAATACTACAGTGCAATTTGGAAAAACCTCTGCCACACCTAATGCTGTCAGTGCTATATTGTATACACAGACACACATCACAATAAAAGCACCATTAGAGAATGAAGCCGCTTTAGTGAACAGATGGGCAGTATTTCAAAGGCTTTGAGAGATTGTATTTTATGTGCATTTAAAATAATTGGCAAAATGTGTAATTATATGTATTTGTTTGTTTGTTTTCTGTCATTTAAGAACTTTGATTATCAGGCTTACAGACTTTTAAATGTAGCCCCTCAGACTCCAGTAAATCACGTGACACCCTGTTGGGCCCCGCTTGCTCATTGTGAACATTATTTTCCTATGACCAGTAAACCAAGGAAAGAATCTGCTTTGGTGCGCGGTGAAAATTGCCATGGCAACGTATGTAGGAACATATGTTACCAACAATTGCTCAATGAATGTTATTATAGGAGAGAAAAATAAAGCAATTAGCAAACAGCAGCACTGT
>JAABNY020000045.1:5172427-5198691 GCA_015164015.2 Brevimyrus niger | reverse complement strand
TAGTGACATTCTAGTTAACTTCACAGGCATGCCAAGGTAGTGACATTTTGGGGTTTGTCATACATGCAGACTTACTGTTGGAGTAAAAGCTTAGACTGTGTTGTAAACGAAGAGCTGTTTGGGGACAATTCTACACTCAAAAATCCTTCATTTCGGGGCGCATCTCGAAAATTAACCGAAATCATTAGCAAAAACATATTCATATATTTAATGTAAATAAACATTCGAATTAGCATTGTCAGCCTGTGGATTGCTTTTACTTCTCTCAATTAATTTGGCCATACGTAAAACCGAATACACGCTGTCTAGTATTGAAATACACGTATTCACTCTGTCACTAGGCTCACTAGGCTTTGCAAAGACTTCATATCCCATAAGACACCTCGACGGAGCGTTTTTGCTTTAGCGCTCTCTCCTCCTGCTATTGGATGCCATACCGATGGACCGTCAAATTAGACGTGTCACGAACCGGCTGGCTCGTGGTGGCAGGAACTAAGTGTCCGAAATACTCATCATCCTAGTACGGATAACGTTCGAACAATTAAAAACTATCCGCAATTTTATTATATCGGTTTAAAATATGAAATGTAATCTAGGGATTTTTGTATTTTACTTTAATTTATTTGGGATACCTGCTACAACTGAGTTTCCAGGTGACAATGGAGGCTGGTAAGACCCTTCGTCCTACTGGTGTCTTTACCAAATGCTGCCATATTTTACAAGATTGCAGCTCCACGCAAGGTATAGAGCGCTTTCATTATGCACACATCTAGCCGCTATCGATCGTGATGCATGACATATTATTTGTATTATCTGTACTGAACAGGTCCTCACATGCAGATGCTAGCTTGACTGATGAGGGTCCCTGCACTATTGACAAATGGGACACCTCGCTGACCTATAAGCAGTTTATCCAAGGGTAGGTGCTCTCGTGGCTCACGCAGTTGCACTAAATGATTTCCGACCGAAAGGTTCACCTATAACGTCACTGAAAAATTATTGACCTTGTTTTGTCAGGTATGCCTACAACAAACCAGTTATTATCAGAGGCTTGTCCGATAATACGGTAAGAACATACTACTAGTTTAACGGTACACACATTTTACGGTTCGGTACAGGTCAATTTTGGATTCACAGCCCTTCACTAAGAGGAAAATTGCGTGATATTCTGAAAAGATCGATTGAAGCAATTTAATTCTTGGTCTCCAGGAGCAGGGGACAATATGAAAAATGAAATCATTTAGACACCCTCTGCAGTAGCATAGTTAAGAAAAGATAAAAGATTAAAAAAACCATCTGTCTCATTGACTGCATTCTCCAGTTCCATTCGCTTTGACTGGGCTCTCCAGTTCCGTTTGCTTAGATTGTTCTCCAATTCCATTCACCGAGACTGTTCTCCATTTCCTTTTGCTTTGATTGCATCCTCCTGTTCCATTTGCTTTGACTGCATTCTCCTGTTCCATTTGCTTTGACTGCATTCTTCTGTTCCATTTACTTGGACTGCATTCTTCTGTTCCATTCTGTAATGTCCCGCTCAGAACGCTCCTCATTGTGTGCCACACCCACCTCGTTACCTCCTGTTCTTACCTAATTATGATCACCTGTTGCTCATTTAGTCTAGCTTGTCTTTTGTATTTAGTCAATGTCTCTGTTAGTTTTCCCTTGTTCAGTCATTGAAGTACGTATGTCTGAGTACCCTGCCTGTTTCTTGTGAATAAACCCCTCCGTTACCCACTACCTGGAGACTCCTGCCTCCCTTGTTCGTGCGACACTCACCCCGACGTTACACATTCACTTGGACTGCATTCTCCTGCTCCACGCGCTTTGACTGCGTTCTCCTGTTCCATTCACTTAGACTGTGTTTTCCTATTCTTATAGACTGTGTTCTCTTATAGTGTTTACACTAGGTTTACATCTTTGGGGGAGGGACACCGACAGGATTCGTGGTGATCATGTGGTTCTTTTTATTAAAGCAGTCAATATAACAACTGAACAAAACATCAGAACATTTCTTTTTATGGCAATTATCCTTAAGGTGTGCAGCTTTTGTCAGTGCAGTGTATCTTTCTGAGTACACAAATGTTTTTGTCTACTTTTCAGGTGGTTGACGTGACATGTTCCGACGCGCGCTCTCTGTCCGCTGGTGGGAGTGTGCTCACCTGTGTGTGTTGTGCGCGTGCATAGGATCTCCGCCACGCGCGATAAAGAGAGCATAGGAGGATTGTAAACGCGCGACCGTGTACAGACAAAATGAGAAGCTTTTGTGTAAATAAGATAAATAACATAAGGCTATTTAGTTTGTTTAATAAAAGAACGATGTATAGACCTGTTCCATCGAAAAGGTAACCTTAAATGACTTCTGTTGTAATCTGGCGCTATATAGAAAACAAAACTTGACCTTCAAGGGGGGTGGGAGGTGCCGTTGGGGGGCACCCCCCTAATATAACGGTAGGGAAAACACTGCACTGGCACTGGAGAACACATTTGCTTAGACAGTGTTCTCCTGTAACATTCCCTTAAACTGTGTTCTCCTGTTCCATTATTTTAGACTGTATTGTCCTGTTTCATTCACTTTGACCAAGTTCTCCAGTTCCATTAATTTAGACTGTATTCTCCTGTTCCATTTTATCCTCAGGAGTTCCAGCTGAGGTGCTCAAAGGACCATCTCCTGCGAGAGTTTGGGGAGCGGCTGGTTAGACTGAGCACAGCTAACACTTACTCTTACCACAAAGGTGAGTGAAAAAGGCCCCAAACTACTCAGCAGCTTCACCAGACGTTTGCTCAAGTCTGAAGGTCAGCTGACTGAACCCCACTGGCCTTTTTTGGCTGACACATCATCATTAATAATAATAATATATTCAATTTAGTTGTCTCTGATATTTAAAGAATCCTTTATGAATACAGTAACAGGAGGTATTTGACGTTGATATTATTTTATTACAGGTAGTTTGTGTATCAATAATTTAACTTTTTTTAAGTTCTTTTTTATTTTATTTTTGTATCTTTTTTAATTTCATTTTCTGAAAATATCTTTTTATAGTTTGAGTTTTTGTTTAATATAATAACCTATTATAAATCTGATGTCCTGCTTCTCTTCACAGTGGATGTTCCATTCCAGGAGTTTGTGGAATACCTACTGAAGCCTCAGTCTTTCAGTGCTCTCGGAAGTGGTCTGTATCTCTTTTTTTCTACTGCTATTGAGTTGCTTGTATAACTTAATAGCAACCAGGAGCAGAGCAGCTGAAAGAAGATGGTCAACTTCAGTATAAAATGATGTAGGGGAGCAGACCAGCTCCCTGCAGCTGTCGTTGGGCGACACAGGCACGCCGCTTATTCTGGCTCTGCTGTTTCTTGTTCGTAACAGAAACCCTCTATTTTTTTGGAGACAACAATTTCACAGAGTGGCACAGCCTGTTTGAGAAGTACCACTCCCCAAGCTATGTTCTACCACATACCAGGGGCGCCTATAGCTTTGGAATCGCAGGTCTGTGGAGTCCTAGGCTGCAGAAACAGTCTTTTGTATTTTTAGCCAAAACTCGCCTGGTCACTAACGTCCCCGGAATGTCCCTCAGGTCCAGGAACCGGCGTGCCTTTCCACTGGCATGGTCCAGGGTACTCTGAGGTCATCCATGGCAGAAAGGTAATTTGGGCAGTTCAGGGTGGGCTGCATTGTTTCTATTCTAGGATCTTGAACAGTCCATGACGCGTTCCTGTTTGTTTTCCTCACAGCGCTGGTTCCTTTACCCCCCCAACCAGGAGCCAAAGTTCCACCCCAACCACACCACCTTGTCTTGGGTCACAGAGACATACCCAACCTTGACAGCCACCCAGAGACCCTTGGAGTGCACCATCAGACCAGGGGAGGTTAGAGCACTACAGTTATACCAGCTTCAGGACAGCATCTGTGTCTAGTGGAAGAAGCTTTCCACTGGTCTGACTGGTACTGTCCTGGGATATGCCTCCCTTTCAATGGCTTGCTGCTGCTTATTGGTGGAATTTCTTACTTCTGACAGGTTCTGTACTTCCCTGACCGCTGGTGGCATGCCACACTCAACCTGGACACCAGCGTCTTCATCTCCACTTTCCTGGGGTGACATTTTGCATGGGCCGTGCCTCAGCCGGAGGATGCTTCAGCGATATTTAATGCCAATGAGTGGTGAAAAGAATCTACTGGCGACTGACGTATAAAACCAAATACTTTTGGTTTTACTTCTGTGCTTTTTCTTCAACACATTGAACCACAGAAATAGTAGTAGGTAAGTTGGAGGAATGTTAAGTTCTTGCTGTGATCAAAAGAAGTAAAACAGCAAAGGAATGAAAACTCGGAGCGATTCGTTTGGATTACCAGCAATCTGAGGGAGAAGTTAGGTCCTAGTTTTGTAAAAAATAAAAAAATAATTAAAATTCTGAGGAGTGGTGTCAGCACACAATTCCAGAACCATATGATGGACAGGGCGGTGAGGGAAAGGCAGCGCACGCATGGTCAGGGGATCACAGCTAAATGATTTTTCCCATCACAATAAGACACATTTCCATTAGGGGTGCTCAATTATGGAAAAAATCATGGCTATTTGGTATTGAGATCATGATTATTGAGCATGACTACTCATTGACTGGAAATATTGTGGACTTATTGAACTTGTCTTTTTAACAGTGGATATACTAACTCTAAATATAAACTGAGAAACAAAATGTGCCGGAAAGGGGTGCACTGGATTTATAACAAGATGGAATGTGAAACAGTATGCGGCACGATAATCACTTTATCTCGATTACGTTATTGTGATAATCATTGAAAGCCAAAATCATAATTGAAACGAAAATGTAATTGCTTAGCCCTAACTTCCCCGTGCTAAACACACACCCTAACAGAAGGGATCATGCACATCACTAGATGCCTGCTGGTGCCTCTAGCAGTCCAGCTGGGAGCCATGTTTAATTGGCCAGAGGTACATTTCTGCTTCAGACTGCAGGGAGATGCTACCATGCAAAGTATGAATTACTGTCACTAATAGTGAGATAGTGATTCACAATTCAGCTGGCCAGGGAAAACCAAGCATTGGCTTTGGGGTAGCATGTACCTCAGTGGGTTAATGTCCAGAAGGTTTTGGGTTCAAATCCAGCGGCTGAGAATAATAGTCACTGCACTCTCAAACAAGGCTTCTAACCCCATTTCCTCATGGGACACTGGCTGACCCTGATCCAAAGGTGTCTGCTAATTAAATGGAATGTAAATGATATATGCACACATTTAAGAAACGTGACTGGTTAAACTGTATTGTGAAAGGGATCATTTCTACATAAAGGTCTTCATAGACAGGAAAACAAAGACTTTAATGAGCAGCTGTTTGATGAATACAGACGCGTGCCAAAGCACATTGCAAGGAGAAGGGGCACATCCTCCAGCATGCAGCTGAGCAAATGGCAGGTCCTTGGAGATTAATGTGTCCTGGATGACCGCCACGTTGGCACCTGGGAGGCGTCTGTGTAGCCTTTGCTGGGTATTTGAGCGGGGATTTTGCATCACTGAGTCAACGCACAGCAGGCGTGCATGTTTATGCAGTGTTTCCAGTTGCACACTAGGGGGCGCCAGTGGTCAGGGAATGACATAATGTTAGCACTTTAAACCAGAACCTGTCATGGGGGCTATGAACGTCAGATATTATGACGACAGTGGTGGGATTGAAAGCCCCAGGCCTGTAGGCCTGAGCCACAGCACCAAAAAAGGAGCATATGTAAAAAATTTTACAGTAACATTATTTAAATCTGAATAAGAACAAAGAAGTGAAGTGACCAAGTAAAAACCCGGACTGGTAGGAAGCGGCAGGCAGACATGTAGAGATACATGGGACCAGCCAGTTGCTGCCAGCACAGGGCTGCCTATCGATTAGGGTCATTTCGTCACTGACAGGTACATCAGTATCATAACACAACCTGTAACTATCAAGACGCTGCGCTTGGACTCCCAGCTTCCCATTCTGTCAAATGCTGAGCTGGTAGCCTGAAATCCAGGGCACTGGACAGAAACATGGGAACCTGAAACACTGTTTAAAACTTACGTCCTCAGTCAAAAAATAGTTATTGGGTAGCTGTATGGACAGCTCTGAGATGGAGATTCCCCTGTTTAAACAACTCTGGACTCAAATTTGCAATAAACAAGCCTCACTCAGTTATTTGTCTGGATGTATTATAATCTGAATACTGACATTTTTAAATGAATTACAGAATTTATGGTGGCACATTATTCACATGTAGAATATAGGGCATAGCTACAAAATCAGGTATAGCTATAAAATGTCACTACTCAAGATAACCCAAATGGAGAGAGAGAGACTACTTTCCATTCCTTGGGAGGATTGTGTGGAGACACCATGACGTGAAAACCCTTGTCGCCAGGGCTGGACAGGAATCAGCTCTAACAAGGGACACATTGAAAGTGAAACGCAGATAAACAAGGCGTGCTTTTAAAGAGGAGCTGTATCAGGATTTACAGTGGCTGCCTCTTTGAAGACACTGTTCTGTGGACTTTGGAGGTTCCTGTGTGACATGTTCCCTGTGTCCTGCTTTACGGAGAGGAGCGGCAGAGCTGCTGTGGTCATCACGGTAGACAGGATATGACATCACTTCCGCCAAACCTCTTCTCCACCTATGTAGGTAGCTTTCACGTGCAAGGAATCGTCCAGCAGGACAAAGTCTGTCACACAGAGATAAGGAAGAACAGAGGTGAGGGTCGTCTTCCCAACAGAACAACCTCATTCCCAGTGTGTATCCCAGCATTCTCAGCACTAATGGTGGCGAATCCTTCACCATCACCCACCTGCATCCGAGCCATAGTCCAGGGTGCCTTTATGTTCACTGATCCCCAGCAGCTGGGCTGGATGCAGAGAGGCAGCCTCCAGTGCAGCTTCCACTGAGCATCCTGAACCGGGAGCAGCAGGACTCAGTAAGAGGGCTGTCTGCAGCCTTAGGGGTTGGGGTTGGGGGTTAGGGTTAGAGCAGAGGCCGACAGTGAAGACCCACCAGAGGCCTGTCGGAAGTGTCTGACACACATGTCCATGGTGGCGATGCTCCCACACAGGATGTTGGTACCTGAACGTACAGGACAGACAGATCTGTAGTGACGCACTAGTTGAGAACATTACATTTTATAGCTGAGAGGCAGAGACAAGAGCCAGTGTGAGTCCCCTGCAGCAGTCGGGGCTTAAGGGCCCAACTATGACATCACACTGGCAGTTGCGAGATTTGAGCCAACCTTCGGATCACAGACACGGAGTCCTAACCCACGGTGTTAAACACTGCCCCTTAGCACAAGAACTACACTGCACACCTGCCACATAAGCATGCAGCCCGTCGATCTGGATGTGCTGCTGGCCGAGGGTGTGATGTCCTGGGGGCAACCCCATGGCTGTGATGGCGTCCGTCACCAGCACCAAGCCTGGCACACAGGAACAGGAACATCGACCGACAGCTGGTATGGCGGTACCGAAGCACGGAGGGAGCTACAGACAGCAGGCACGGCGGTAACACAGCAGAGCCCGTCTCTGTGGCCTTCACCTGAAGGGTGAGCACGATGGGCTATTCGAAGGGCGGCAGGATTCGTGTGAATGCCGTCCGCAATCATCCCGTAAAAAACTCTGCAATTTGGCGGAAGTTGATCACTTGTCAACAGCCCCACAATGCCAGGATCCCGATGATGGAACTAAGAATAGAGAAGAACACAGTCAGTGCAGCTCATGGCGGGGCAGCCCATGCACAGGGGGGGACAGTCCTGGCACTCACCGGAAGCATGGCATTGAAGAGGTGTGTGATGAAGGTCGCCCCCTGCTGGACAGCCTGTTCTGCCTGGGACAGGTCTGCCACTGAATGCCCTATAGGACAGTAATGGACATAAGGGACATGTTCACAGGAAAGGGACACTCTCGCACCTGTCTGTGAAGGTGACGGGCAATACCCAGAGACACAGTCACCCCCATCTTCACCAATTCTTGGATTACAGTCGGGCTGCCCGGAAGCTCTGGTGCCAGGGTGACAATGGACACGTTGTCCAGGCTGCCGTAGACCTCTAGTAAGTCTGTCAGACTCCCCTGCTGAAAGCTGCGTAAGTAGTGCTCCGGATGGGCTCCCCGCTTCTCTCTGCTGATGAACGGGCCTTCCAAGTGAACGCCTGCCCATGAAACACAATCAGGGGAGACTTAGCAGAGACACGACGGGCTGGAAACCAGAGGTTGGGTGAGGAGGAGGAGGAGGAGGAGGAGGAGAGGAAGTGCATCTAAGGATGAGAATGACACCATGGATCTCAATCAGGAACATTCAGCCTAATGAAAGCATCAATACTGTCCGGCCATCAATGACTGCAAAGCCTTCTGGGTATTCAGTTACCGCACATCAGCAGTGTTCTGGTTTCCATATGTCAAAGGTGGAAAGTTCAGGTCCATAAAGTACAAATCAAGACCAAGGTATTGTTTCTGTACTCCATGACTGTGCCTCACCTGGTTCAAAACAACATCATGGTCTTGATTTGTACTTCCTGAACCTGAACTTTCCACCTCTACCATATGTCCCGATTTTCTTACCCAAAACCCCTGCTCCTTCAGCTCCTCCATCATGAACTTCGATCTCTGGGAGGACCTGAACCAACAGAAGTTAAAGACACATTCAACTCCTGCCTTTAGGAGCGATTCTGTCCAACAGGCAAGGTAGTATTTTAAAGACGTAAGAGAAACCTTGTGGTAGATGTGAGGTGGGGAGGTCACCAGTGTGGGGCAGAAGGAAGTCACACCATGCTCCAAGAGCCGCTTGGACACCAAGGCCATGCCGCCACGAACATCACATCCTTGTGAGAAATCAACCCCATAGCCACCTACAGGTGAAGATCATTGTAAGTATTAGCGCCAGGCATTGCTGAAACCAATATCACCAAATCCATCCTGTACAAGATGCTCCCTGCCTTGTGCATTTTGGAATAGACCCCAGATTTCCCGAAACCCTGCCTTGCATGTACAATTACAGAAAATAGATGGATGGATGACGTATCCTCACCATTGATCTGAACATCAATGAAACCTGGGGCAAGTATTTTGCCCTCACAGTCCACCTGGTGATCTGCATAGCCTTCCTCATCAAAGAACAGCTTTTCCGGATTTAGGATTTTCCCTTCTCGAACCCAAAGGTCCTCTCTAGGGAAGATGACAGCACAGTCAGCAAGGCTCAGTGTAGGTCCATAAGGGAAAACCAGGCCAGAAACATTGTTTCCAGTTATCATCATTAATCCTTGGCCATCATCGCCTGGACGATGCTGATCACTTTCGCCTGCACACGTACCTCTGTAGCTGGTGGTCCCTCAGGATTCTGCAGTTAACAAACTGCGTGATCGGCTCTCCAGACACAGACTTGTTAGACGGCATCGCACCCAGGCTGGACCAACAAATACTTCAAAACAAAGTGAAAAGCGAAATTCAATTATGCTGCTTTAGCTCATGTACTCAAGGACAGCTTCAAACCTGAGGTACCTCTATGAATTAAGGGGGTGCATGAAGAACGTATCAGTTAAAATCTAACATTACACACACAGACAAAACATTAATATGGTACACATCTGCCGTTTGCATTGTGACTGACGTTGACCTTTGAGCACCGCTCAACGATTTCTTATACCATTTATTGTGGTACATAGTCCATGGGAGTGAGCGCATCCAAACTATAAAAACAGTTATATGTAACCAGATGAACGTGTCCTCGCCAACTTTCATTCTCTGTAAAAACATTGTTTTTATAAACAGTTCGTCTGACAATCGTTCGCTTAAATAAAAAAAAAATAAAAAATAAAAAAGCATGCAAATGGCACTAAGGAAGACACCCACCGGAGCACGGAGTCCAGCTGCTTTCCGCACTTGCTTTGCGACTGAACTTCTGTGTCATGTGACACGCCTAGCCGTCAGCTGACAGGATACATTCCGGAAAACCTCCCGCGGTCCGTCAGCGCACGAACTTTTAATAAACCTCTCAAAAAACATTTACAAGTCATACAAGTACTAAAATAATAAATAACGCTTATGTATATTTCGATTAGAAAAATAATTGGTATGTGTTGTATAAAAAAGGATACACCACGCCATCTAGCGGCAACAATTGCCCTCATTTTCATCCGCAATACCGAAGAAGTAGCGGAATACCTTCTTATTACCACTAGGGAGGAATAACTCTCAGACAACTCTCACGCATCTGGCCATACAGTCACGCTTTCTGACTCTCACGCTTACGCAAGGAATCTTGCGGCAAATCTGTATTAATCTATTACAAACCTAAAAATAGCGACATCAGAAGCGTTGTGGTAGTTTAAATTATAAATAAGATTATCATATATATGTAAATGAGTGTGCAGACTCGAATTGAAAATCTCACGCCAGATAGCTGTCAATATTATTAATTAATTTATTTATTTGATTGTTTCGTTATTGTGACTACATTTTCTGAAGTTCCCATTTGTATATTACAATCAACTTGTATATGTCATGATATATTATACCTATGTTGTATATGTCATTATATATTGCATATAATTATATACTAAATTATACCTATGGTCTGTGAAAAAGAGGGTGACTGGACAGCAAGTTTTAATTCACTCTTGAAGGAATCAGTGCAGTTTAGTTTCATACACACACAGTATGTGTGTGTATGAAAAGAGCAAAACCTCACCTCCCCTGTCCTCACAACTTTCTATAGAGGCACTATAGAAAGTATACTGACCAGCAGTATCTCAGTCTGGTATGGTAGCTGCACTGCCACTGAACAGAAGATACTTTGTAGAGTGGTGCGGACGGCTGAGAACATCATCGGGTCCTCGCTCACATTTGTTCACGAACTATACTACTCACGTTGCCATAGCAGATCCATTAAGATCATAAAAGATCCTACACACCCAGCGCATGGACTGTTAGAACTTCTGCCGTCTGAAAAACGCCACCGCAGCATACGCTGCAAAACAGCCAGATTTAACAGGAGTTTCTACCCCCAGGCCATTAGAATACTAAACTCTGCTAAAGAACCTTTTGACCCTTTACTCTCCCACCTATTGTGCACTTTATTACTCTGATAGGTCTCTAGTTTTCATTCTATTTATATAGTGCAATAAAAAATTCACTGTGAAATGCAGTAGTGCAAAAATTTTTCACCCACTGTATATATTCATGTATATATATTTATTGCTTGTACTTGCTGCTTTTTGTTGCCATGCTGTCTTAAGTACCTCTGTAAAGTGAAATGTCTGCATGTTGTCTTGTGAAATTGCATAGTGAAATTGTCTGTATGTTGTCGTGAGTGCACTTGTCCCTTATGTCTGCACATTGAGCCTTGGAGAAACGCAATTTCGTTCTGCCTTGCATCCGTCTTTGTACTGTTGTATGGTGTGAATGACAATAAAGTTTCACTTACTTACTTACTTACAGTAGCTTCTATACCCCAAACTTGTCCATACCTTACAAATTATGACACTGCAAGTTTATTGCTTGTCTTTAGGTTTATTGAGAATAGAGACAGGCTTTTGTACGTCCTGGGGAGTTTTTCAAGTTGACACCTCTAGGACTACAAAATCAGCTTGAAAAAGTGACAGTCAATATGCAGTCTCATGTCAAGAAGGCTGAGCATTTTTATTCTGCAAGAGTATCAGCGATGAGTAAGACTGGTGGCAGTGAGAGCATTACCAGCAAACAGAGCACAGTAGTCCAGCACAAATGCATGTCTGAGAGCCCCATGAAGTTACCAATCATTTTACTGAGCCATAGTTCTCCCTTCTCCACTCTGATAGCAAAGGAACACAAGGAATTAGGCGTGTCAACAAATGCTACTGCATTGGACACACTTTAATGCATCTCAAATTTTTATGCAAATGTTTATATGTCACGTGACCCAGAATGAGGTAACTGAATTGGTACATTTGTCACAAGTCTTAACTCAGGAATGAATGGTAAACTGAAACAGGGGACATGATCCAGGTCTATATGATTCTAACGGGTCTGGATGCTGTTCAGCCAAATGGTTATTTCAATATTAGTTTAAATACTAGAACTCGTGGCCATAAGTGGAAATTAGCGGGAGAACATTTTAAACTAAATTTGAGGAAGCACTTCTTTACACAGAGTGTAGTTCGAGTAAGGAATAGTCTTCCTCTCGTTTGTAAATTTCTTATGTTCTTATGAAACAGCTAGGAGTCTGTGGAGAAAGATAAATGCATTACTCAGATGTTTTGGATTTGATTTGGCAAGGCTGCAGCCACAAAGTGTTACAAAATGGTTTTTCTTTGATGTGGAATCTCACAGGACCAACTGAATAACAGAAGTGAAAGTTTGGATTCACTGTGAAACTGTGAATTGTTCCCTCTCATTCTCTCTCTCTTTCTTATATATACATATTACTCTGGTGTCAAAAGATTCCAGGGCTGTAAAAGTTCCTGTGACACAAACCCTAACAGTGATTCTCACAGGTGTAGTTTCCATGGACGCATCTGTATGTGTCACAGAGGACACTGGACGGGCCTGGAGTCTGACGCTGCATTGCTCACCATTTCCACACCCCATTAGCTGAAGAGGCATCAGATGTCCATGGCAGCATGGCAGAGGGGTGGAAGGTAATGAAGAATTTATCTAATCAGAAAGTGGAACTGATATTTCAACCATGCAATGCTGGAGTCTCCTGTTCAGTGACATCCTATCCATAGTACTAAACTGAGTGGAACTGGAATTCTGCGTCGCAGGGGTGAGGAAGCCAGAAGAGACATGAACCCCCCAGTATTTAATTTGGCTTCATTCTCCCGCCTAATAAAAAGACCTTTGCAATTTAAAAAGTTGAGTCACCCTCATATAAAACCCTCTCTGTATTCTTAATAAAATCAATACACATTTGCATCAATATTTATTCATTTGATGAAGAACAAGCAATGGAGATAGTGCAGCTGAAATCATTTAAAGACCAATGATATGACAAAATCTAGAGCTTATGTATAAAGCACAATTTAAAAAACTGTTCTTTGATGTTGACACTGATTTTGAGGTCTAATCTAATAAGAGCCACGAATAGACGGCTGACCTCTGTTACACATGCTGTCATTTAGTCATACTTTGGTCTAAGTTTTATTTAAGGTCCTCACCCAGTGACCTGGTTGTTTAGAGGGCTTCCTTCTGGGATGAATGATATTTTATTCAGCCATCTCCTTGCCACAAGGGAGCAGATAAGGAACAGCTGAAATAACTAGAAAAAAATGATTGAGGAGACATTGAAAAGACTGTGATTATTATTTAATGATTAGTGCTTGTTAATAGGTTATGACCTGTCTCCTACACTTATGTCACACTTATGTCTTCTGTTTACAATCTGAGGCTAGGCAACCGTGCATTTCACACATTGGGCTGGGTATAACTGCATATGTGTCAAATAAAACTTTGGAACTTGAGTAAGTAAATGAAGATGAGTTTCTATAGGGGAGTGCTGATTTATGGCAGGTCTGGGCTTTGACAGAGAGTCGCTCCATTTGTGTTAGTCATAGAGAGATGCTCATAAACACAAGTAAATATATTCAATCCAAGCCAAAGCTCAGTACAGGGCACTATGCGGAAGACAGCGACGATCATCATATTTTTATTTGTCATTTAGTTTGTGTATATCTCATCTTGCTCTCCTACGTGAGAACAATGTTTGGGGTTGCAGCACAGGGTAAGCTATTATATGGCACTCCTGAGGGTTAAGGCCTTCCTCAGGGACCTAACAGACATAGGTATTCCGCTAGCCATAGGATTCAAACAGGCAACCATCTGAAAACGCCCACAAAGACCTAATCTACAAAACCATACACCACCTCTGAAAACATACAAAAAGTGTTCTCTTGACGCACATATTGCATATTGGTAATGCTTATTAAAATGCACATAAAATGCATGTTTCTACAATGTATAGGAAAAAATTATATGGGCTATCGTGCATCTAATAAGTGTACATATATGATGTGTAAGTTAACGGCGCAGCATTTGCCTAAAACCATATCATATTTGCCACCATATCTATTAATCGGTAAGATATCACAACGTTAATTTTGTACGTATTGTTTTTTATTGTCGAGTTCCTAAAAGGAGACCCCACTTTGACGGCATGCGGCGGGATAAACCAACATATCTGTAATTCAGGGGTTATAAAATATTTTTTTTAAAATAAGAAAATAATATTCTTCTCTAAAAATATTTATTTATTAGTATATGTTCAAAAATATGAAACTGATTATATTAAATGTATAAAATCTTAAAGATAAAATTTATTTATTACCCCTACCGAAGATGCGTGGGTCGATCCGAATAGGCGTCAGGTGACTTTTGACGACCCGCCATTTTCCTCCGGTCTGCCGGTACTCGCAAGAAGACTTGACGGGAAATTCGCTCTTACTGTTATTTTAAAGAATATCAGTACCCTGTGAAAGACATTGCCTCCGCGTTAAGAGTACTGAAATATAATCTGAACGTGGCCGTTTTTTGAAGGCTGTTTGTTTTTTATACCCAACGAGAGAGAATGTCCTCCACGAGCCCCGAGTACTCGCCGTTCTTCGGGGTGATGGGCGCCTCCGCAGCCATGGTGTTTAGCGGTAACCGAGCGCCGGATACGCCTCGCTTCCTCGGGGAAAATGGCCTTTAAACGGCCTTCGCCGCATGATAGCAGACTGTGCGGGACCATTGTGTGACGTTAGAGTGATGTCGTTTGGGAGATGGGGTGTCAGTGCTGTCGGTAATCGGGTCTCTTACGCTTAGGCGTTAATCTCTGTGATTTGGGGTTTTGTGTTAGATTGTCGGCCGGCTGCGTGCATCGTTCTCTTCGCTGTGCATTTGTATTATTTTACATGCAATTTATATTTATATATGTCTTATTTTTCCTTGTGATAAATATTCCATATTCATGCACTGGCTGTTTTTCCCTGGCTCTTGACTGTGGTTAGCTGGTTAGGTAATATAACTACCCACAGAGAGCGTCCTCTGCCAACCAAGGCGACTAGCTGCCTGGATATCAGGTGTCCAGTTATCGTCTGTCGGAGTAACGTCACGGACTGGGATCATCTTTTCTTTGTTTAATGAGAAAAAATTAAAACTGTATGTGACGATGCTCACTGTTAACCAGGTTAAACTGGGTCGATGTGGTGGTTCACCACTTAAGCGTAACTGGCTTACCGGCTTGCTAAAAGACAATATATCTACTACATATTGCCATTTTTTTAATGCGTACTATTTAAAATACGAGAGGAACCAAGACCACAGGAATCTTAAATTCACTTAGTAAATTTGTCCCTCAGTACATTGTAAAGGACTTTATGAGGCGCCATAAAGTACATGTTTTCTTCTGGCGATATTCTTTACTGCCTATGAAAGTCGGACAGTTTTTTTCTTTGCTCTCCATTGTTAGATGATGTTCTCACCCTGGTGTCCTCACCCCATTCATTTACATTCTCTTCATGAGATGCTTGTTTTTAAGTCTCCATTTCTATTTTAATACCTGCAGCTATTTTTTTGGTTCCTGCTTTATTTTTATGTTCCAATAATAATTCTTCCTTTGCAGTTATAGAATTTTTTTGGCCATGCGCACATCAGCTGTCAGACATGAAAAGGGCAATGGTTGTCTGCAACATTTTATTACTATTTATGAAGTTTACCTTTTTGATAGTTCGGTCTGTTACTGTTCGTAAGCTTTCGGCATCAATATAGCCATAGTTGCTGGCATGGTGTTAAACGTCAATCTGTTTAAGTTGGAGGAAGTTAATTATATTGGAGGAAGTTAATTGACTTCCTTGGTAGCATTTTGAATGAATGCCCCATTGTCTATCATTTTCAAGTTTTTTTTTTGGTGTCTGTCTATAAGGTTTTCTTGGTAAATGTGTAAAAGTGCTTTACCATTGTCTTTCCTCACACATTAAAATAGTCTTAGCCATTATCAGTGTGATCACACTCTGCAGGCACAGTTTGATATCACTGCTGCCCAGTATAGGTGGTAGATTTTCCGTCATCTCTTCTAAGACCCATTTGCCATGGATGATTGACAAGAGATTAAAAAAAAAAAAGAAACTTCAGCGTAATTTTTGGTTTCCCTGAAGCATGCAGACCTTCTTGACCTGAGAGGACACTATACCATCAGGGTGGAATTTTGTATGCTATATATATTTTGTATGGAATATATATATATATAATGTGTAGTACTTTTATATAGGTTGGCTTAAATTTTGGACAGTTTCCTTTAGTGATTCAGGGCTGCAGGGAAATGATGGTTTTTGGAGTCAAATGAAATTCTGCCTCTGTGATAATTGTAAGGAAGATCATACACATTTCTTTCTGCAGGCGACACACTGGTTGTTGGATTTTCATTAGCTTTTATTGACTGTTTGCTTGACACTTTTTTTTTTTTTGTCCGTTAAACCATTACGTGGTCGGAGTATCCTCTCATTTGTTGTCAGTGGTTGGTGCTGATTGGAATGTCCTAGTCTTTGCTGTATCCTCCTGTTTGCAGAGAAGGGTGAGTTAATTCTCCAGGCCAGTGATGTGGGTAATGCAGTGCTACCACAGTACTGCTGCCAGGTGGTTTTTATGTCTTAGGTGGTTTTCCCAAAGGAAGAGTGAGAACCGAAACTGCTATTGACACACGCAGTTGTGAAATGACACACATGACAGCTTTAGCTGAGTGCTTGTGGTTTGATGACCTTGCTCTTCTACATGCGTGGCTGAGAAATGGTGGCCAAATCACTGTCCGTGTCCCGGATTGTGGTAGCATGTGTGTCCGTTTTCTGGGCAGAACATGCGTGTCGTATGTTAGGGGGAATTTTGGTGAGTGAACACTGTGGTTCTAACAGCTGCTTGACAAGTCAATCAACATTCATTTGTCCTTAAGCGGAAGAGCACTGAATATACCTAGAGTTTACGTTCACTTTTTCCTTTAGCTGTTAGAAGCAATGACTTTTTTTAATACTTAGTTATTGCAGCAGTCCTCTGACTGGAGCTGGGAGATCAGCAGGCTATGTGGACAGACTTCTGCATGGTCCTTAGTAGATTTCCTTAGCGGACTAGTTCACTGGACCTGCTGTAACTGTGACTCCTCCGGTGCTGTTCGCATGCTGGTTTCTGTACACAGCCTTTTCGCTCATCACTTTCTCTTCTGTCCTCAGCTCTAGGTGCAGCTTATGGCACAGCCAAGAGCGGCACAGGCATCGCTGCCATGTCGGTGATGCGGCCCGAGCTGATCATGAAGTCCATCATCCCCGTGGTCATGGCGGGTATCATCGCCATCTACGGTCTGGTGGTCGCGGTGCTGATCGCCAACAACCTGTCTGAGAACGTCTCCCTTTACAAGTAGGTCTCGTTCTTCGCTAAATCCCCGTGGTGACACCTTGAGTTACCCTGATTGTGCCCGTTGAGCTGAGGGTGCATATAAACCTGCAGAGATTATAGGAGAGACTTATCCCTAAATTTTCCTTTACCCGTATCACTCCCCAGGAGTTTCCTGCACCTGGGAGCAGGGCTGAGCGTGGGACTGAGCGGCCTGGCCGCCGGATTCGCCATTGGCATCGTGGGAGACGCCGGGGTCCGCGGCACTGCGCAGCAGCCGCGCCTCTTCGTTGGCATGATCCTCATTCTGATCTTTGCCGAAGTTCTGGGGCTTTATGGTCTCATCGTAGCCCTCATTCTGTCCACGAAATAAACCGTTACGCTGGTCACCGGGAGGGCAGCGAAAGGAGAAATGCATCGATCTCATTTCCAGGCCGTTGTACAGTCCTCTGGTTGGTAGTGATCCTCTTGTACATGCACCACGTATATTAGTGACTTGTCATTTTTGTGTGTTTGTGTGTGTGTGCGGCCATTGTTATTGGTGTACTCTGGTCTTAAAGAGCAGACTAGGGAACGGTCATTTGGCTTTTATTTTTGGGACATTGGCAAAGTATCTGTACAAATACGTGGATGAGCTGTTTTTTCTCCCCTTCTAATGATTTTAATTTAAAATGTTTATACATCTCTAAATGGAGCAGTTGTTACTGAATTCCCCATATTATAATTATGTTCATTATAATTTATATATAGAATTAAGAATATATAGAGGTTATTGCACTGTGGGTAGTGCTTGGATTTCTTCTGGATGTAATTATTGGTGAAATGGCGAATGCATTAAGTGTCAGACTACAGAGTGGAACTTTGGTTTGTGTGAGATTGTGTCAATTACAATTTGAACATTCTTGTTACACTTGTAAACATGTTTTTTTGTAGTACAGCTATTGGTTGTGTTAAAGTTGTATACCCAGTGTTGGGTTTAACGGGACTAATTTCCAAATAAATTTACTGTACTTATTCACACAGTTATGGTGGTACTTCCAAATGTATTGTCAAAACACATGTTATATAAAGTTCCACTTTGTTCCAATTCACAAATCTCCATGTGTGTGTGTGTATATACTCCCTGCACTACAGATAAACTCAATCGGGTATTTCCACCAGGAAAGGCCATTGGTGACTCATCTGAAATGTGGGTTCAATGATCCATACCATAATATTCTACATGATGTTTAAGCATGCTATCTTTCTGTAGTTCTGACAGACTGTTGGCTTTGGTCTGGTTTGCTTATTCATAGGTATCAATCGGGTTTCTAGGTTCTGTTTAAATCTTGATGTTCCCACATACATATCCATATTTTCTATTTCTTACAATGTTAAGGCTGGAAAATATACCCATAAATCTGTAGCAGAGTTAGTACAAGACCGTTTGACTCATTGAATGACAATCAGTTTTATTCTTTAGTGTTCTGTGATATTTTTTTTTGTAAACATTTTTGTCATCAGTTATTCTTGAGTGAATAGTTATAACTACTTTTATTATGCTCTCAGAATATAAAGTAATGCAAAACTACTGCACAGTTCCATGGATCAGAAGCATGGACTGAAAACAGGATGTCATTAGTGCACAGCATGTGACTCATACGTTTCTGTATATCTAGGAGTTTATGCTAGAAATGATCAGTGTCAGGGATATATCATTGTAGGTGCTGTCAGCCGCTTGGCATTTGGTCATGGCTCTCAACTGTGGTTGCTTGAGCTTGCCAGAGGGTGCCATCCTGGCCAATGAGCTACACCCCATGATGGCATAGTGACCAATGATATTTCTTCAACTGTGGATTATTATTGCAAGTGTAAATCCAGCCCAGTCCATAAGAATGAATTCATGATGGGATTTTACAGCATCTTGCTTCAAGATTGAAAGAAAAGAAAAAAAACACCCTATAGTAACAGAAATAGAGCTAGAGCCGTCAATCTGGTGCTGCACTGCATGCTAGATTACAGTCATATGACTATGCAGTGCTGACCGGGTGCAGTGAATTGATCCATGCATTCCATCTACCCATTTTCCATACATGCTTGTCCTATGCAGGGTGACAGGGATTTGGAGCCTGTTCTGGAAGCAATGGGCGCAAGGCAGGAAATACCGTACCCCAGGTTGAGGACCTAACCCATCACAGCGACCCACATATTTGTAGCATAACTCTTTGATTCTCTCTGGATTCTGTTCAGTTGGCTTCATGTACAGATTAGGATTAAGATAAAATATGCTGATTCCAGAGGGGAGGAGTTCTTGTGCAAACGACACAGATCAACATATGTAGAGTGCATAGCCGCTTCATATTGATGTGGCTGGGGTGTTGAGCCAGTGTTGACAAGCTCATCAGGTTAGAATAGAAAGCTTTGTCATTGCACTGCAGTACAACAAGATCAAGGTGCATTTTCTTGATTGGTACTAATAAATAAAGAATAAAAGCACTAAAAAGTATAAAATACAAATTTGGGTCTATGCACACTCTGATATACATACACGATTCACTCATTCATCCTGTATACATACTCCTAAATGCTGACATGCCTTCATGAATGCAAAAAGACATAGAGAAAATCTATCAGTAGCTGGTTTGTTCACGTCAAAGGGGGCAAGAGGTCTTTGAGCGGGCTGGTGGGCAGGGCTATGCCGCCTTGTCCTTTGGAAGGTGCTGAATGTCTTGCCATGTTCGACGGCGATTTATGCAGGTGAGCCTCCATCTTCTGCCTATAGGCTGCCTTGGCATCTTTGGCACTTCTTCAGTTTAGACATGGCGCTGCTGTACAACTACTTGTTCCCAAGACCTACAGGCCTCATTATCTCTCAGCAGAAGCTGGTCTTCCTCGGTCATCCATGATTTGATGTTTGGGAAGGTCTGGATATACTTGTCAACAGTGACACTGTCAATACAGAGCTGTAGGTAAAACAACATAGTGGAGAGGTAGTATTCAATGTGCTGCATTCAAATGTCATGGTTTGTAAATATGTTCATGTCTGCCAAAATATGATATTGGATCTGTTTTAGCAAATAATTTTGTTTGGCACCACAATGTTTATACCTGCTGTCCCCTGTTTGGATGTGAACATCACTTGTCATCTGACATCAGGCTGGTCATGAGCACTCTGTAAAGATCCAAAAACCTAAGGCAAGTGGTTAAGGACCATATATTTTTTCCAGCTTTAAGTGACAATTTACAGTAATATTAACTATCAATGAATATCATAGGCGTGGTGACATGTAGTTTTGAAGCATAAATCAAGTAAAAAAGTAAGTAGAGCAGTGGTTCTGGATTTTTTTTCCAGTTTTCTTTCTGTGCTTTCTTTCAGGAACAGGCTTGAAAAAGGCTGAGTACCAACTTTCAACTCTTAGAGATTTTCTCATGGTTCACATTTTCCATCACCAACGTCATAAAAGTAGATATTTGCACTACCACTAGCAGGAGCTCACGTAGCACCAGTGGTTTGAGAACCATGGGGGTAGAGAATATGTTATTGATGAAGCATACAGCAAATCAGTATTATTCCTTTATAAGCCTGAAATAAGCTACATCAAAAGCTTTGGGGTAGTTTGCAAACCCTACGGACTATTTTGAAGATAATAAAACCGTTATATACATGTTCTTATGTTCTTAAATGCACGTGCAGATGTCTCGAAATGGAAATCTCACTCCAAAGTGGATGAGTGAAAAGGGAGTATTATCAGTTTTGTGTTTAATATTGAAAATTGTGTGTTTTTAAAAGTATGCTTTATAAATGCAAACCGAGTCAAACTAACAAACTGTGCTTATATATTTGTAAACTCAACTTACGGAATTGTTACCTGCTACCGTACATAGGACAAGCAGGTATGAATAAACGACAGACGGGTTTCAGGTTTATTGTTAGAAACTACCGGAACTCAAAGACAAGGTCACGTTTCTACACGGAGGGAGTTTGGGAATCCGCAGTGTTACCGGAAGTAGCGTCTTACTGGAGGTGACATTAAAGCAGGTTAGTCTGATTTTTGTTATTTGTATTTATTTTATTACATATAACGGCCAAATGCAATAATTTTGTGATGGCTTAGTGTTTCTGTCCTTTCCTTAAGGAACAGGGAAAATTGGTTAATATTTGCAATTCTTAGAGGTTTCCTCACGAATCACATTCTCCACACATGTATAGTATATATTCTTCGACATGATTGTTGCCTATCCCCGAATGAGTTATTCGTTTTTTTACTTACTCTTCCTAATGCTTTACTTTCCCTGGAAAGCTGCACACTAGTACCCATGTCCTTACGTATGCACGATTTATTAGGTGCTGCTAGCTTTTATCGGGTCGTAGAATCTGTTTGCGCATATGTGTGTTATGAAACACACTCGAATCCTACGTTGTCTTTCCATGAAGATGCTAATTCTCTGATTTGTACATAAACACATAATATAAACATTTTATGAAACAGAACTTTTTTTCAGCTATAAAATAAGTCATACAATCAGCAGCAGGATGACCTTTTCAAGTCCTTGATGTTGAGGTATTGTTAGATGTTTACATTTTATATACCACTTGTTATAAATCCTAAACAATATTTTCGTTCTTAATTAGACTTGATGAAGATTCTTGGTAAAATCAATAGGAAAATGAATCCAATAGGACGGATGTGAAATGAGATGGCAATCTGATCGCTTGGCCATAGTCTCAGCACTGGCTAAACGAATTGAACTGAACAGATTTTTTTTTCTAAAATATGAATTATTCTAGCTGAACTGTAGTAGCTAAAATAGATGTAGTGTTTGACAGTGTTGTAATGTAGGGCACCAACCATGTTTCCATTGGACAGCAAAACAATACTGATTGAGATATGAATCTTTACAGAACACAGTAGTGGGTGTTTATAAAGGTGTGCATGTGGTCAGAAAGAGTGTGGTGAAGTAGGTGGAACCACTCATGTAATTTGTTTGTACTTTCTGAAAGTATGGCAGTACATGTAAACAAGCAAAGGAAATGTGTTACATTATATGAACAAATGTGAAACGGGCATGGAATTATTTATATTGGCATTTTTGGCCAACAGAAAGAACATTTCAGCATGCCTGCTCTATTGCACATATTGCCTTTCCACACACCCAGTACTCCAGCCTGTAGAGACTTGTACCTCTTTTCCACTGCCACTACAAATCAAGCCGTACCCGACCCATACCGTAAACTGACAGTTTTCCATTGCAAAGTATGTGAGCCGACCTGTACCCATGCTGACTTGGCCCTGCTTAGGAGAAGAGCTGAAAGCGCGACCAGGCCGAGCCGCTTGCATCAGCACCATCTGATTGGTAGAAATGCACAGAGATACCAGTGTCTGTGTTGATATGCATGGATTATATAAAGGGAAAAAAGGGGCAAATTCTATGTATTATTCATTATTAGTAATATTGCACTGTATTGATGCATTACTGATAACTTGTAACTTGAAAATTTCCACCCTCCAACTTAAAAAAGTACTGTAGAACAGCTGAACGGAATGGATTTGTTGTGCAAATATACACAAGCTAATGCTAATTCCGCTAATGTTTGATGCTGTTAACATAACAGTGATGTTCTCCCAGAATTTAGCACTAGTAAATCTAATTCTTTTATTTTCTTAAGACCTGCAGGTGCCAGAGGATGGTCAGGAAGAAGACTGTACGCCCCATTGCAGAGCTGGCTCGCAAAGTCAGAGAGTACCGTGCTCTGAAAGAGCGACCCCGTGACTCGCAGAAGTATGCCCTGGACTATGACACCATGACACGGCCATACTCGGGCAGGAAGCTGCCTGTCCTGGCCTGGCAGGATGTGAAGCGTGAGAGTCGCCTGTTCTCCTTGCTGAGTGGTTTGCGGCTCTTTGGGGTTGGTCGTCTCTTCACCCGCAAGTCCTGGCTGTTGGAGCACGATGAGCCGTGCTATTGGAGGATCACCAAGGTCAAGGCAGACTACACTGCCCAGGTACTTTTGTGTGAAGCTGTATTTACTCTTCACTCGTCAGAATTTCTGGCTGTATTTGTTTGTGTAAAAATATCTTTGTTTCACACTTCTCATTAAGAATATGGACCATGGGAAAGCCTGGGGCATCCTGACCTTCAAAGGTGAGACTGATCTGACTTTAATACAAAGTTTTTTTTTAGTGTTTTATTTATGTCCAATAGGATTTAATCATCCACCTATTAACTGCTCTAATTGTGCCGCTGCTTTCTTAATTTCCTTAATTTGTTTATTAATAAGTATTAGTAAGTATTCACATTTACGTTAGGTAGGTTGAACTGGTTGATTTATTCTCATATAAAATGTAAGATTTTTTCAAAAGGCTATTTATAACTTGCCTTAAGGTTAAGCTTCTCTTTGTCTTGCCTTGATTTTCCAGGGAAGGAGGAGAAGGAGGTGAAGGAGGTGGACAAAGTGATGTACCACGACTGGCGCTTGGTGCCAAAACACCAGGAGGAGGAGTTCACACGCTTTGCTCCTGTAGCCGATTCAGCACCACGCTTCGTGCCATACCCCCCTCTGCTCCGTGCCATGATCCTGGCAGACAGACGCAAAGAGCGTCAGCCGCTAGATAAGGAGCCCGCTATTGACTTGCAGAAAACTGTCCCACTTAAGAAGGATTTTTTCCTGAGGCTGCAGGAGGAGCAGCAGCGCATGGGGACTTCGGTGTGAGGCAGAGCATGGAGCTGCTTTGGCTCCTGCTGGAGGGGAGAACAGGCCAGCAGTGAAACTGTACATGTGTTCTGCAATATGCTGCGTCAGGAATGAAAATAACTTTTGTTTATCATCTGATTCGGAGAATCATTTTTCAGAAAATGTGTGTGTTAAACATTTCAGTTTAATAAGTATTGGCCATGTGTTTCTGATTTGTCATAGACAAATTTATGAGTGTTTCAGGCCTATGTCTGTGATTAAATTGTGCCTCGTTCAAATGTGTTGGGAGGTTCTTTCGGATTTTTTTTATTATCCTCTCTAGCAAGGGTGGAGTTTGCTTATAGGTAGGAATGGGGTTTCAAATGTTAGTTTTTTTTTTTTTATAGATTCTTTTACTGTGTACTTCATTGCTGGTTTTTGTAGCCGTAGTCCGCTGATGCATGTGTGTACGTCAGACTCGCGGGGGCACACACCGCACGAGGCACATGCGCGAGCAGAAAATCTCCACCCTCGAGCTGTTGCCGTGGGCGACACGCTCCGTCTGACGCCATCATGATTTGTTTCGTGTTGACCGTATTTGCTAACATTTTCCAGACCGGTGAGTGCACCTGCATTTTAGCTTAAATTTAGTGTCACCTTCCTGCGCTTTGTTAAGACGCTGGCGTAGCAGTTAAAGAACAATGCATGCGGGATGCACATATCTGCGATTCAGTGAAATCCGCTTTGCTAATATCCCCGGCTCCTGGCTGATAGGCAGACTCATCATTCGCGCCGTCGTTTTCTAAAATGAACATTACTTGCCAGGCTATTTTAAGCTGCAGCTGTTCCTGTTGCTTTAGCGTAAATCTGCGATGGGCACCAAACGGTCTGTGTCCGAGCAGCGGGGACATCCGGAACCGTCTGCAAAGCGCGGCCGGGCCGCCCGATCCGGTGAGCCGCGCTGGCAGTCGTGTGGAGAGTTATATTAACTGGAAACTGCGACAGCGATATAAATTATAGGGTTCATAGAGAATGTTTCCATTATCAGAGAATGTAAAACTGTATGACGCAGTAGGGTGGAATTACAGCGGCGGCTCCACGTCATTCTTACAGTAACTGGACTGCAAAATGCAGCACTGCATCTGTGCAAAAATAAAATGTCGCTTTTCCTTTGTCTTATTGGAGGTATGACTTGTAGGATAATGGCATAGCACCAGTGAGTTTTAAAGCGGTTAATACTCTTGCCCGCTGACTAAATGACCAGACAGCTTTTGCATTAGGTAACACTAAACACTTTTGAAGATTTTACTTGCAAAACGTAAATGGTCCGTTTTATGTGTGCGTGCAGCATGCAGCCGTTGAGCATAAGCTACTCCGTGTTGTAAGGGTGTGTCTGATTGCCGCAGCCTGGACCGGGGTCTATGAGCGAACCTTCATCGCTGTGAAGCCCGATGGCGTACACAGACGCTTGGTGGGTGAGATCATTAGGCGGTTTGAGAAAAAGGGCTTCCATTTGGTTGGGATGAAGTTAGTGCAGGTGAGTTCATGAACAGAAACTTATCGTCTATAATCAAATACCTCATTGCAACTTCCTTTTGAGTGTTGCTGCTGTTCCAGATTTGTTACAGCTTTTATTTTGACAGCCCTCAGAGCCCCTTCTGAAGGAGCATTACTGGGACCTGAGGCAGAAACCCTTCTTCAGTGGACTGATAGAGCACATGCGCTCTGGACCTGTGGTTGCCATGGTAATGCATGCTCTTTTTAACGGCATTCATTTGAAAAGGATGTAAAAACTATGTAG
The DNA here is from genome assembly GCA_015164015.2 of Brevimyrus niger. NCBI lineage: Eukaryota > Metazoa > Chordata > Actinopteri > Osteoglossiformes > Mormyridae > Brevimyrus > Brevimyrus niger. The sequence continues at coordinate 5,172,899 of JAABNY020000045.1, read as the reverse complement.
AGATACAAAACCCATTCATCCAGACTCAGAAGCAGCCTCCACCCCAGTTGGGCTGGCCAATATGGCAAAATATTTTATGGTGAACATTTTTTTCATGTTGGTCGATTTCTGTGCTTATCCTGATATAATTCAGGTAATTTTTTTCTTCACTTCAAGGCTCAGTTTATGCTCAGAATTGCCCTTAAACAGATTCAGAACATGAAAAATAAAATGGACTGCAGACAAATCTAATTATAATGAATAAATCATACAAAAACATGTCATAAGCCATGACACTAGAAAACACAGTATGACAGTATGATTCATTGTTGTTTTTTCAATCACTGCCTCAGTGCTCATTCCAGTCACATTTTTTCCTTGATTTACCCCTCTGCTCCAGTTTGAGATTTCAAATTAAACATGTCGGATGTGATTGAAGTGCACGTTCCAGAATTTAATATAAAACCTTTTCAATAGTGTGTAGGTCAGGTGG
>JAABNY020000045.1:5141327-5172327 GCA_015164015.2 Brevimyrus niger | reverse complement strand
AAACATGTCGGATGTGATTGAAGTGCACGTTCCAGAATTTAATATAAAACCTTTTCAATAGTGTGTAGGTCAGGTGGTCAGGTCATGTGATGAGACACTCTATCATTCTTCCTTGTAGGTGGCTTAAAATGTCCAAACTTTTGATTGGTATTGTGTGCATATGATATTCATAAGGTATCCAAGTTTATGGGACAGAATGTAAACTGTTATGCGATGTACAGATCTGTCAAGCAACTTTTGTTGTTGCTGGTGGTAACTTTAGCAACTTACCAAAGAAACTGTGTCTCATCAACAACCATTTTAATACTCAAATACCTTGGCTTGAAGGACAAAATATTTTTAATATTAAGCTTGTGTCTTGTGAAATAGAATATCTGAGAAGTATCTCTTTGATTACTTAAACGTTGAGAATTTTAGGTCACTTTATAGGACGATTTTAAAATATTTTGTTTCAGAAAGGAATCAGTGTTAAAGTTGTTGGTTGTTGTGTCGTAATGGTGGCAGCCAGTAAATTTCATTGTACTCTTGTAGTCCACTTGCAAAGGGTAAAATATAAATCATTTACCTTGAGCTGGCTGTGAAGCTTGAAATAGGTCATATTTAGTTTGAAAGGTTTGTGTGTGGCCCAGCAGGTGTTTATGATCGGAAGGTCACCGGTTCAAATCTCGTGGTGGCAGATTGACGTGCTACTGGGCTAAAGCCCAGTTGCTTCAGGCATGAAAGAAATAAATGAATAAAGTTTCACTTTTCTGATTTACACATTGTGTGACAAACGTTGTGCGTGCACAGGTGTGGCAGGGCCTGGACGTAGTGAAGACGGCCCGCAGAATGCTGGGAGAGACTGACCCTGCTCACTCCCTTCCAGGGACCATCAGAGGGGACTTCTGCGTGGAGGTGGGCAGGTATGTGTTGCATGGCGGGGGGGATGAAGGAAACCTCCCTTCAGTAAGGAGACGGTGCTACAGCCATTCTGCGCTATCAGTCACTGACAAGTCTGACCGGCTCACCATCACATATTAGCCTTACTGGGAGTTGAACCAAAGTGACTAAGAGGAGTAGTTGACTCACCTACTGTGAGTTGGAACCCTTATTAACAAGGAACCAAAGAAGTTGTAGGGAGAGATGGCGGTCGTTTAGGGTCACGCTTTGGGATGGGATACTGGGGACAGACACACAGGAGGAGGAGCGGGTATTGACAGATGTGTCCTCTGCAGGAACGTGATCCATGGCAGCGACTCTGTGAAGACGGCGCAGAGGGAGATATCACTCTGGTTCAACCCAGACGAGCTGATCTGCTGGGAAAACAGCAGTCAGCCCTGGAGATACCCGTGAAGAGCACGGCAGCTAGCTGCTGGTAAACATACTGCGGGCTCCCGTGTCCATCGTAACATGCTGGCAGGACTCGTTCTGATATCTACGGCTTTCTGACTGTTTAATGCTGTTCTCCTGGGTGATCGCAGTGCCTGTTACGAAGCATATCCTTGCTGATGTAATCTACGGTCATCTGTGGTAAGTTTGTATTGAGGTGGATACTCTGAATGGATGCTCAGGGTCACAGAATCATTTATTTGCCACTTCATGGAAACATAAAAATATACCATAGCAGAATATAAAGTATGATTTTTCTTATGTAGCATGAGGGCCTATAAACCCAATACCCTCAAATATATGCATCTTGTTTTGCCAATACATGGAAAATCTGATTCTCATGACCAAGAAGCTCATCATGAATAAAACACATTGACCTAAGCAGTTTGTCTAGGTTTTTTGTGCTTATTTCCAAATGTCACAGCAAAGCATAAAATGCTCAAAACAAGTGTGTTGGGAACATGAACACACACACGCATTACATTGTGTTCCTTGCACATCTTTAATACTTACAGACAGCAGTTTATGTGTAAAGGTACATAGCATGGGAGAAGGGAGGATCATAAATTGGGGGGGAGGGAGGCCTTACTGTAAATTTACAGGAGCCTGGCCTCTGAATCCTGCTGCTTTTTAGTGCTTACATGGGGATTGCAGAGGACACGGTGAGAGGACTTCAACCAATCAGCTCACAGCTTACTAACAGCCACAGCAAAAGGGATCTTGCAGGCCAATCCGTTTATGGTCTATGAAATTAAATTACACCTCGGTCTCATTCTGGCCACAATGCTATAGCAGGTGGCACTGTTAATCTGTTGATGGACAACTGCTTTGATTGCAATTTGGTTTGATGAACTGCATTTAGTCTTAAGTGCAGTCCTCTAAAATTTGTACAACGGCTGTCCTTCCAGTAGAGACATGTGTAAAAGGTAACCCCTCTTCCAAAGTGAAAGGCCTAACCCCATAAAAGTAAAAAATAAAATACTCCACATCCTTCCTGCTTTCTCACAATGAATCCGCAGCTGTTTATGTTACTTCCACAAGCGTCTGCTAGCTGTGTTATTGTTTACACATGTGCTCTCATGAATACTGTCATCTTATTTACAATCTACCCTTTGGCCTAAATGCTGACTATGTACAGCACCATTTATGTACCAGTATTTCTGTGTTTCATCTCCAGGGCTCCGTTCACTGCATGATAGACCAAGTCCCACACGCACCTGCATATTTATTTCACACTTTATATATTACAGGTCATTAGTAGTGCTTTTTATATTTCATTTGAAGCTGTGTATCGCCAACGAAACCCTAAACTGCCTAACGCGCCGATTTTGACTCCCAAAGCACCAAGTAACTTGCCCTTCTGGTATGCCCACTGGGCTGCCACACCTGCACATTACCCAGAGTGCCATCTTCATATGTATAGCTCAGCCCCATGTCATGTGATGCACATTACCCAGAGTGCCATCTTCATATGTATAGCTACCTTTGAACTCGGCCCCATGTCATGTGACCACTAGTAAGCAGTGAGCAGTATAACCAAGTCATGGGTCAGAAAGGTTAAGTTTATAATATATTTGAATAGTTGAGGGCAAAAAGGGGATTTATAATATGGGTCTTAAATTCAGTTGTATCCATTAGAGGAGGACAGTTGTCATTCTGGGACATAAGACACCTGCCACACGATGATATGGCTCCTCTCTGCTTTGGACAATCCTGGCTTAATCTGTGGCACCTTGTGACCTTCCTCTGTCTCCTCATCCTCTCCGTCCCCTGCAGGTGCACGGGAATGGTGAAAGCACGTAAGACTTAACGGGAAAAGCAAGCGCGCACTCAGAAAATGTCATAAATGCGGCATCTGTTTAAAACGAGGCTTCGTGAAGTGGTCCTCGGTGGCTGCTGGGCGTCTACTCGGGTCTTACCGATGCGGAAGTCAATGTAGCCCTCCCCGCCACTCAGGACCAGCACGTTGTTGACACTCTGGGCCTCTGCCTCTGGGGCAGCCGTCGAGCTGGGGTTCTCGGACGGGCTGTCCAGCACGCTGCCGTTCAGCGTGGCCAACACGTTCCCTGGAGAGTTCAGGCGGGACACAGTCGGATTTAAGCTTGAAATTGCTTCCTCCGTCTCTTTATTAGGCGGATGTCTGTGCACTCTGGTTTGAGGCAGGGGTGCTGTAGGACCCACCTGGTACGGAGACAAAGAACTTGACGGCGTCGCGATGGCCGTGGAAGCAGAGCTGAGCCTGGGCCATGGAGCAGTAAGGGATGAAGCTCCCGCTGTTCTTGTCTGAGCCGTCGTCAGCGTACACGTGGATGACCCCCCCACTGGAGGTCGGAGACACCTTATTGGCTGAGGGGCGACAGTAGAGTTGTGGTCAGCAGTGGGGCCAGAGAGCCAGGGGCCTGCAAGCATGTGTAGACGTCCCACGAGGGGTGGCAGGCAGCAGGGATGACAGGCCTCCCTTTCGAAGGTGCTTCTCTGTTAATTCCCCTTTTTATTTTACCTGCACTTTTTACTTTACACATGTCTGGTACCGATGGAGAGACCGGACCTGTATGCAGATAGGCTATTTACATTCCAGGCAGATTTGTCCCTCGGTCTGCATTTACTACAAACCAGCAACCTGTGGAACTTACAACCGATAACAAAATCAGAGGGGTTCCCTGTCACTGCAACTCGCCTGTGCCCTCAGCAAAACATTCTATCATGATCATTAGGGAACATGTGGAGGTGAGAATGCTGGCAAATGAGGACGAGAAACACACATGAAAAGCACATTTGGACATTTGGATACGCATATGGAAAGAGGCCAATCGGAAAAAGAGGGTTGGATAAAGCTTCGACTTACCCCTCAAACCAAGGAGCTGCCCTCGATGCAGGACGACAGCTTCAGGAAGAAGGAGAGAAGGGTACAGGTGCCAGGGATAGGGTGTTTTAAAGGCGAAAGGAGGCAAAGGAACGATCAGCGGAAAAAGGGAGATGGAGAATAACACAGAGAAGGAGAACGCATTCGTTAAAGGGGAGGGAGGTCAAAAGAACAGCTGAAACGGGCTGAACCAGTGACTGCAGAGCCTGTGAAACTTAAGCTTTTTATGATGTTCATTTTAGTGTCCAAGAGGCCCCTGTGCGTCAGATGCACACACTACAGGAAAACTCACTTTCAGTCAGCGGGATGGAAATGATGACACCATTGCCTGTCCCCACCCACAGCCGGTTTCCTCCAATCAGGAGAGCGGTGATTCGGACGAATGAGAAGCCCAGCTTGCCAGTACCTACCAAACAACAGCAAGGAAAGGAATCAGAATCAGAGTCCGGTTTATTTGGCCAAGTACATTCACACACGCAGGGAATTTGTCTATAGTTGTCAGTGTTGAAATACATACAGAGGGCACAGACACATTAAGGGTTAACTGCCTGAGAAAAATGCAGATAGGTCTTCTGGTAAGCTTGGGCGGTAACTATATTTTCACACCATCATACCTTCTAGTTATTTCACCCCTGTATACAGAATACGACAGTATTTTAATAAAAGTAAATCACGTAGGTTTTTGTTAACTCCTGATCAAAGATAGCCTTTCTTAAGTGAGGCTCCAATCGCCGTTAACGCTGTGTACCGCATAACCTCAATACAGCATCTCTTCATCGGTTCAACAGAGAGAAAAGCATCCAAGTTTGTGTTTATATTTTATTTTTAAATAATACTTTCAGGATTTCTAAATATCGGAGTATACCGTCATTCCGGCATACTGCCCAAGACTAGCTTCTGGTTTTAATGCCCGTCTCCTTACCCAACATCTTGCTGACGTAGGGCTCAATGTCCACATCCTGCAGGTGCTGGTGAGTGAGCGCGTGGTACAGCCTCAGCGTGGAGTCCAGGCGGATGGAGACCCACACGCCATCTCCAATCCACGCCAGCTGCCGCACCTGGCTCTCCCTGCGCGGGTGCGCTTCGAACGACTTCTGTAGACGTACAGTAGGGTCAAGATGAGTGAGCGGCACGCAGACGCCCCACAGGGGCGAAGTGACGACGTCCCTTCATGTTGCCGCTTCACCTCAATCTGCATCGTCTTGGGCTGGATGACATGGATCTTGTTCCTGTAGCCACACCACACCCTGTCGTGCACCACGGCCATGCAGCGGATGGAGTGATGCGGTCGGCCCAGGTCCATCAGATGGTAGTTACTCAGGTCCCACTGGCCGTCTACACACAGACACGCGCAGAGTGACAGACACAAAGAGAGACACACATGCATACACACGGAAGCAGACCGCTATTTCTTTTTTTACTTTGTGCAGTCACAAGCAAACGAATTTCAAAATATTTGCTGGTGTGCAAGGACCCTACGGCCCACCGTACACTTGGTCTCTTACCCTTAGCTCTGTGGAAAATGGCCAGAGTCCCATCTGCCAGAGCCACCAGCACCCGGCCCTTCACATGACTGCAGCACAAGATCAGCAGTGCTTATGGTTAGGGATAGGTTTAGGGTTAGGTTTAGGGTTAGCGCTGTGAGAACCAGCACTGTCTTTTACACCCAGAACAGCTCGGAACACATCTGATTAAGACAGACTCACACTATACTGAGAACGGAGTCTTTCAGCTTTATGGAGTGGAGGCATCTCTTCCAGCTGGACACTGCTGAGTGCACATAGAGCCTGAAGAAACAGACATGGTGCATCACCGACACTCAGCCCAAACGAAAGACCAGGACCAGGATACAACCAAGCGAGTGAGCAGAACATGAATAGAGGAGGGTGGCTATTTGTAAGACGCCGTAATCATCATTTCTGGCACCGGCAATGATGCCGCCAAACCGTGTAGATCGCACGTCTCGACCAGTCCGATGCTCAGCCGCACGGTGAGTGAAGCTTCTGCCCCCGTCTGCACACTGAGAATCCATGCCTAATCTCCAGGTGCTCCTAATGACGCACGACTGCGTGTACGCGAGCACGGGAGACGGCGCGTTGCTGAAACCAACCAGCCATTCTGAGCTCCCAGCCACATGGTGGGCGCTGTGCTGCTGGCCCCTGCGGCGTCATCCCCGTCCTCGGGAGGGACTTGGCCTGCGGATGAACTGTCCTCCGTGGGGGGTGCGGCGGCCCTGCTGGGAGTCGGGACACAGCCGGTGGACGGTCACCTCAACGTGGTCACACTGTTCTGTGCGCTCTGTGGGCGTGGAGCTGAGGAACCCACCTTCCCGGCGGGGGGCCAGCCGTGCTAGGCAGGGGGTCAGTGAAGACGTGCTCCATAAAGGGGCCAGGGGGGGCCGATCCCTCTGCTGCCACACTGGCTGCAGCCTCTGGGACCTCTGTGGCTTCTGTGGCCTCCTCAGCTGACTGAGATGGATTCAGCGTGGCAGATGGGCCTAAACACACACATAGGTGTGATGGTGCGTCGGTGTGACCATGCATAGGTGAAACTGTACATAGGTGTGACACTGAGTAGGTGCGACAGTGCATCTGTGTAATGGTGCATTTCTATGACACATATAGGTATGACAGTGCGTAGGTGGGACAGTACATAGGTATGAGAAGGCCTAGGTGTGACAATTTGTAGGTGTGACAGCTCGTACCCTGGTTCCGGTCCACCACGGGGGTGTCGGTGCGCGAGGAGCAGCTGCTCTGGTCCACATTGCAGTTGGCAGCACAGCCCACCAGCGTGATCCCGGCCAAGACACCCTCCACAGCGCCCGCATCCTGCGAGTCACCCCCCTCCCCTGCCTCCAGGAAGATCTCCCCCGCTGGGTAGTCGCTCTCGCTGGCCGCTGGGGGAGGGGGAAGGTCACTGGCGGTTAGGGGTGTGAATGCTCACGCGTGCCGACGTGTCCGTCAGAGACGGAATTCTGGAAGCGCTCACCGGGCACACTGGAGATGCACAGCACATGGGCATTGCACACATTAAACTGGTCCACCAGCGAACCGGGCTGATTGGCGTCGATGATCACGACTTTGCTGGCCGAGTGGGTACTGGTGAGGATCCAGACTCGGCTGCTCATGGCGTCGATCTCATGCATCTCCTTGGAATATAGAGAGTCAGGCAGGGAGGGGTCATACACAATCATGGATGAGAATGAGCCAACAGATGGCGTTTTTTCAGGATGGGGTTCCAGTACCTTCTTCTTCTCAGGTGAGCTGTGGTCACTCTTGCTGTCTTCACCATCGGTCTTCACGGTCAGAGGGTCCGAACCATTGATGGGCAGAACTTCCTGTGCAGCAATCTTCCAGCCGGCGAGGTCCACCCCCGCTGCGCACCACAGCTGAAGATCCAAGACGTGACAAAGGAACTCAGACGTCATACAGCCATACCACGATGACTACCAATCTCACTGTAACCCCAGGAACAAAGCGAAAATGGGAAGTCACAGCCATGGGACTCTGGAGAGTGTTTACCTTCCTGTTGGGATCTCTCTCCACCAGGGGGCGACAGTACACAGGGACAGGGACATTCTTCATGCGGTTGTCCTCTTTGTCATTCGGGCTGACCTGAAGGGCAGACAGAGTGAAACACACAGATCACACCAACATGTTTCAATAACCAAGGGGAGACAGGGACATAGGTTAGCATGTGTCATCACACAGCAAGCTGACTTCATAGGAGTTCGGTTCTGAAAAGCAATTTGAATACTTCAAGGGTTTCCAAGATGCGAAAGGACCAAATGATAAGAGACAGAGTTCAGACACTCATACGATAGGAGAGCTGACACAGGGGTCAAAGCAACAGTACATGTCTCGTGTAATAGGCAGGGAAGGTAGGAGGATTTGGACCGGGTCACAATACAGGCATTTGTATTGTGGGGTCTGAGGAGTGTGCAGGTACAGGGGGTGGGGGGCGCACTAGTGCATGCTGCGACTCCACATGCCTCACTTGCCTGGTGTTTTTTCCCATCTTGTGATAGCTCCAGCAGAGGCCCGGTCTGTGGGAGATTAATGTTAGAGGGAAGGAAACACAGGTGCTTATGGGCAAAGAGGTCAACAAGAGACCTACAGAGGTTAACATGAATCAAACATGGATCAAACACACCAACAGAGACTTACAGAGTTTACCATGATAGTCGAACACAGGCCACACATGCCATCAGATACCTACAGAGGTCAACATGATGGGCAAACAGAGGGGAAACATGCCAAGAGAGACCTACAAAGGTCAGCATGATAGGCAAACATGGGTCAAACACCCCAACAAAGACCTAAAGAGGTCAACATGATGGGCAAACAGAGGGGAAACATGCCAAAAGAGACCTACAGAGGCTAACATGATGGGCAAACATGGGCCAAACACCCCACTGGGGACCTACAGACGTTAACATGATGAGCAAACATACGTCAAACACGCCAACAGGTTAAAATGATGAGCCAAACACGGCAACAGCAACCTACAGAGGTTAATATGATGGACAAAATGGACCAAATACGCCAACTTAGACCTACCAAGGTTAACACTACAGGCAAAAATGGATCAAACATGCCAACAGACACCAGCAGGCAACAGCAACCTACAGAAGATAACGTGATAGGCAAACACAGGCCAATCACTCCAAGAGAGACCTAAAGGGGTTAGCATGATAGGCAAAAATGGACCAAACACACCGGAGATCTACGAAAGTTAACATTATAGGCAAACACAAGCCAAACACGCCAACAGCGGCCTACAGAGGCTAACATGATCAACAAACTTGGGCCAAACGCCAAGACGGACCTACAGAGGTTAACATGATGGACAAATGTGGGTCAAACACACCAACAATGACCTACATGGTCAGCAATGGTCAAGACACACCAGAGACGGCAGTTCTTATACACTGGGCTAGTCTTAACAGAAAACTGCCTCACACTGAAGTGCTGGCTATGACACTGGCACCCTCAGGCTAAGCATTACTGACTTTACTCAGCCCAACCACACCTATTTACACCTCACCCTTAATACAAATAGTCTGGCATTAAGATGCTCCAGACTGAGGACTCCTTACAAGCACAGCTGTTTACTGAGTTACTGAGTTCAATTCACAGCTACGTGCTACTCGTAAGCAATGAATCCTTATACAAATTGAAAAAAATCACAGTAAAACATTTCTAATAAATTAAATGGTAATACATTTCATGCATTTGGACTGCTTTATGCCCAGAACCCTTGTCACCTGACCAGGTTATACATTTGTAAAATGGGTGAAAGGATGATTTTAACAGCATATAAGCACTGTCCCATGAAATACTTATCTACATGCATCATGGTATATCCTCTAATTATTCCAGGTAAGACAGCACAGGTAAAACGAGGTGCTGGTCATGTTATGTTTTATCGGTAAAGCACTATGTGCCACTGTATCCCGGTATAAAGCTAATGAGAAGCAGCAGGGGGAGGCATGGATGTGTGGAGGTACCTGTTTGAAGCGGGACGGGACACTCCAGCCACAGGTGTGTCTGATGCCATCCTCACGCACGTGCTCTCGGACGTGGCGGTACTGCTCCCGCCTCTGCTCCCGTCGAGCAGATATGATGCAATCGCTGGAGACAGACGCAGTCGTGTTACGACCGCTAGCCGATTCACGCGCAGTACAGCCCATCCACGTGCAATACAACCCAACCACACACAATACAGCCAATCCACATGCAGTACAGATGACCCATGTGTAATATGGTCAATCCACGTGCAATACAACTGATCCACACGCAGTACAGCCAATCCACATGCAGTACAGATGACCCACATGTAATATAGCCAATCCACATGCAATACAACTGATCCACACGCAGTACAGCCAATCCATTAGGGGTACAGCCAATTCACACACAATACAGCCAGTCCAATCCACATGCAATACAGCCAATCATATACAATACAGCCTGTCCACATGTAATACAGCTGATCCATATGCAATCCAAATGATTTGAGTAAACAGACACTTGCATTAACAGCAGTGTCACAGCTGACTAAATCAGTGAGTAGTGAGTAGTGGGGTGCAGCTTACTCCTCTGTGAATAGCTCGAGGGCGCGGTTGGTGTTGAGTGCGCGGTGCTGCGATAAACACGCCGGCGACGGGGACTTGTAGTGGATGTTGACGCTGGTGTATGGCCGCTTAACAGGAGGGGGGCTGGACGATGCACTGAAGAGTCGAGCGAAGCTGAAGGATGGAGAGACATGAGCGGCAGTCAGTCGTCGTGAGGCTCCAACATAAGTGAAAGGGGTCAAGCTGCGGGGGCCTTACAACTGCCATATGGTGGACTTCTTCTTCTCCTGGATTGGTGGACTCTCTCTTGAAGCTCTGGGAAGACATAAGAAACGTGTAGCTAGCAGCCTCTTTGTCTACAACAGGGTTAGATCTACAACAGGGTTATTCAAGTCACGGTCCCCAAGGTCCGAGCCCTGCTGGTTTTCTAGCCTTCCTTTACCTGTTAATCAGGTTGGAAGCCTCTGACCAATCAGAACCAGTAATCATTAATCTAACTACCTTGGAGAACTGAAAACAAGGCCTGGATTTGGAATCGAGGTCCAGATTTGAAGAGCCCTCATCTATAGCATACACTGCCGCATTGCCCCAGTGATGGCCACAAGCACCCCTGAACTCCTCACCGAATCATCTCTGTCCACCGCACCGCCTCTTGCAGCTCCATCAGTCGCTCCTTGTACTGATTGCGCTCCATGAGCACACGTGCCATCTCCATACGTGTGAATCGGCGGCGCTGTGTCAGGGAAACGTCGTCCTGGAGTGGGGATGCGTACTGCCGGGAGCATAGGATCAAGGGTCACGGGGTCAGAGGCTACATGCATTCGCAGAACTGCACTGGAAATGACTGACGTAGCCAGAAATATGGAGCGACTGTCAGTGACCAAACAGACTCCAAGTTCTCCAACTCACATCGTCAGGTCCTTCCTCTTTGGTGTCTTGTATGGTTCCCAGGGCTTCAGCCTTCAGTCTAACATGGGGACAGTAAAATACAGTTCATCAGTGTTTACATACTTCACTCCAAACATCAGAAGTGGGCCTCGCGTATATTTGTGTGCCTGTACCTCCTAAGCTCCTCCTCCAGGTCTTTGACTCTGGTGTCCACCTTGTTCTTCGACTGCTTCACTGTTTCCAGCTCTTCCTTCAGGACCTCACGCTCACTCGACAACTCGTCCACTTTTGCAATGAGGTCGTTCTTCACGATGTTTAGAGCATTCCTGTTGAGGGATCATTGCTGCTTTGGGAAAAACTGACCCAGAAAGCAGCCTCATGCACTGAGCGAACACTCTTGTCTCAGTACTTACTTGGTCTCCAGGAGCTGTTTGTTCTCAGTCAGGAGGTTCTCCACCTCCTTGCCCATGCCTGCAGGTGAGGAGCAGCATGTGTTACTCTGGCAGATGTCCTGCTGTGCTCTGCCTCACCATGCCTCCAGGCTCGCACCACATCCCGGACACGCACCCCAAGGCAAACACCATGCCCCGGACATGCAACCTGAGGCAAACACCACACCCCGGACACACACCCCCAGGCAAACACCAAGCCCCAGACACACACCCCCAGGCAAACACCACGCCCCGGACACACACCCCCAGGTAAACACCAAGCCCCAGACACGCACCCCCAGGTAAACACCACGCCCCGGACACACACCCCCAGGTAAACACCAAGCCCTGGACACACACCCCCAGGTTCACACCATGCCCCGGACACACACCCGCAGGTTCACACCACGCCCCGGACACACACCCCCAGGTTCACACCACGCCCCGGACACACCCCTATCCTTCCTGGACCAGCCTTCCTTTTCCCTAATTTCTGTCCAACATAAAGTCGGCTTTTTTCAACATTACATCTATACGGCACGAGCAAATCAAAGCTGCAGAGAATGGAGCAATGATGAGTGTCAAGAAAGCCAAAGGCTGATCCATCACTCCAAACAAAGATAAGAAGGAAGCGGGGCGGGGCGGGGGGCAAGGCAGCAGGGCTGTATGGGTGGAGGTGCCAAAGATGGACAGACAGCAGCCAAGAAAAGGCCTTACCGAAGAAATCATCGCGCACTGAGCAAGCAATTCCGCAGGGGGAGCAGGAGGGAGATAAGGAAGCAGGGGAGTGCACGGCAAGAGTCCAAGAGAAACAGGAGAAAGAGAAGCCAGTCAGCACCAAGAGGAGGAACATGATGATTAGGACATCTAGGGAGAAGGCGAATGGAGGCGCAGAGTCGAACTCTCACTGTAAAGCTCCCAAACTCACCGCGAATCAGGGTGTAACAACAAAAACACAATTAACGACTTCCTGTAAGGTTTACACAATAGTCTTGGACAGGTGGCTTAAAGCTTCATTGTAACTCCTTACATTTTTATTCAGACCGGTAACAGGGAAGTGTCCTAACCTGTGACAGCATGGGGTAGCTTTTGTAGCCATCAGAACTGTAAAATGCTGAGCGAGGCATTGGTCACGTGACATAGATACAGCTATGTGAGTGAAGTAATACCAATCAACCCTGTGCCCAGAGGGGATCACATGACACAGATAGAGCTAAGTGAGTGAAGGAATACCAACCAATCCTGTGGCCAGAGGGGATCACATGACACAAATACAGCTATATGAGTGAAGAAATACCAATCAATCCTATGGCCAGAAGGAGTCAAGTGACACGAATACAGCTATGTGAGCGAAGGAATACCAACCAATCCTGTGGCCAGATACACACCTGAGAACTCCCCTACGGATGCATCCCGGAAAGCCAGCCATATATGACAGAGGGAGGAAGCAGAGAGAGAGGATCAATCAGGAGGGGGAACACACCTCCCACAGGCTGAAACTGCTCAGAAACGTATGTCAATGGTAGATGAATGATTTCCCAGGGGGTCTGGGGGGGCTTCTTGAGGGCTTCATGCAGATAGAGGCACTGAGCCATAGCTGCAGGCCAAGAAGCAGCAAGAGCAGCAAAGCAGAGCAGAGGCTGGAGCAGCTGGAGCAGCGAAGCAAAGCTGCCACCACTCTCCTCGTCCGGCTCAGGTACCCCTGAGCCCTTTAGAGCCACAGTTTGTTCCCACTCACCCAGAAGCTCTGCCCCTTCATCTACATCCCCGATGATGTCAGACTTGGCATTCTTGATCTCATGGTATAGCGAGTCGGTGTTAATGCCGAAAGCCTCATTGACGATTCCCTGCGAAGGGCTGCACGTGAGAAGATTGCTGGGGTTAGAGGTGCGCATGACAGTTTAACGCAGAGAGACTATTTACTTTTAAGTTCCGAACCCCAGAACCAGCGACGCACCTGCTGCCCCCACCGTACATGCGTGGGTCTATGTCTATCTCTGGCGAGTCAATGATCTCTTGGAATTCGGACCATTCATCACTGCTGCCCATCCCTGCAGGAAGCGGTATAGGTCATGGCGCAGTCCAGTAGGCGCTTCCCCATCACGGCTACATGCAGGTCAACACCCACCGATGCTGACGTTCCTCGTCTCCTGAGACACCTGCACCTCCATGTTCCTGCTGAGGCGTTTGCTCTTCTTGCTCCGGTCCCTGTTGAACTGGGCCACGTGCTGAAGGCCCTCATTGAGCGGCGTGACCGCGGCCGACGGCACCGAGGACGTGGGGGTGTTGGAGCCGCCGCTGCTGGGTGTGGCTACCGCTGACGACTGTCCTGATTCTGACTCGTCCTCCTGCGAGGATACAAAACACGCTGACCGGGGGATACGTAGGGATCACGGTACACGGCCTCTCTGCACACGCCGGGAAGTTGCATGTAACTATCGCATGCACTAAAAGCAGATAAGGTCAGCGAGCACTACACTCCAGAACAAGGCCTACTGACCGAAGGTGTCAACATTAACACCCTTAGAAGGGGTCCCAATATATGTGAGCTTCCAGTATGATCAGTGGAGAGGAACTCATCAGTACAGACAGCTGTTTATCTCTAGCAAATTAAACAAGGAGAAACCGCACGTGCTGACAGACTAATACTTACGTTTTGCTCCGAGATCAGAGAAGTTAAGGCTTCAGACCAGACATGAAGCAAGTCTAAACTCTGACTGGAAATTGGAGTCCTCTCAAAATGACTGGATTGATATGAAAATGTGTATATAATGTGAAACCTTGTTTACCACAGCAGAGCATCTAGGTACCTAATCTGACTAAAATGACTTAACCTGTACAGATCCATTAATATATCTGTCTGAAACGTATTGAGAAGAACTGTACTGTTGCAGCGATATACATCATGCATATTGGTACTGTTTTAGTGATATCCATAACACATATCTGTACTGTTGTGGTGATATCCATGATAGATATCCGTGCTGTTTTAGCAATATCCATCATACATATCTGTGATGTTTTAGTGTTATCCGTGGTACATATCTGTGTTGTTGTAATGATATCCATCATACATATTTGTAAAGTTTTAACGATATCGATAATATATATCCGTGCTGTTTTAGCAATACCCATCATACATATCCGTGCTGTTTTAGTAATATCTATAATACATATCTATGCTGTTTTAATGATATCTATCATACAGATCTTTGCTGCTTAGCAATATCCATCATACATATCTGTGCTGTTTTAGTGATATCTGTTTAGCGATATCCATTATATAAACCAATCAACCATAACATTAAAACCACTGACAGGTGAAGTGAATAACATTGACTCTCTCATTACAATTGAACCTGTCAAGGATGTCACTATACATTAGGCAAGTAAACAGTCAGTTCTTGAAGGTGATATGCTGGAAGCAGGAAAATGGCAGGAATGGTTTGAGGAACATGAAAATTCCCCAGATCTCAATTCGCGTGAGCATCTGTGTGATGTGCTGAACAAACAAGACAGATTCATGGCAGCCCCACCTCACAACATATATGCTTTAAATGATCTGCGGCTAACATTTTGGTGCCAGGTACCACAGAGCACCTTCAGAGGTCTTATAGTCTATGCCTTGACAGGTCAGAGTTGTTTTTGTGGCACAAGGGGGACCTACACAATATTAGGCAGGTGGTTTTAATATTGTGGCTGATCGGTGCTGTTTTACCAATATCTATTATACATATACATGCTATTTTAGCGATATCCGTCATTCATATCCGTGCTGTTTTTGCAACATCCATAATAATTATGTTTATTGTTTTTGCTATGTCCATCGTACATATCTGTGCCGTTTTAGTGACCGATCAAACATATCTATTATACTTTAGCTATATTGATCACACATATGAGTGCTGTCTTATCGATGTCTATCACCTATCTGTGCTGTTTAACCGATATCCATTAGCCATTACCATCACATATATTTTAGCAATATGAATCATACTGATCTATGGTGACTCATTCTAAAAATATATAAAATTGTAAAGGATTGACACTGTTAACTAAATCAAAATACATATATAAAATATGACACTAAAATACACCACAGACCCCTTCAGCTTGCTTGAGTCATTTCTTGATAATTCTGAATGTCTCATCCCTGATATTACACACTGCATTCCAGAAAAAGAAAAGCACTTTAACATAATGATTTTCCACTCATACATCTTTCAGAACAGTTTATCAACAGAGATTTGCAGTGTTCATTTATTTTTAAAATAAAATTATGAATTATATAATAATATTTAGGATTAAAAACCTTTAGTAAATAAGTAAAATTTATTTATGAAGTGCCTTGCACAGACACAAGGCGCTGGACTGTGCTAAAATTGTGTTTTAATTCATGTTAAATCAAATACATGTATACTATATATAAAACAGTGATCTGAGTAAATTGAATAAATTTTGCGTCATTTGGCCCATTTGGTCTCGCCTACATGGACAGGGACTACCCTAGGCTTAGCTGGCTGACACAAGCAGGCATGCTGGGGGGGGGAGCGTGTGGGGAAGGCCCCACACTCTATGGGGAAGGGGCTCTTCTAGCAAACCTTGTAGCGAGGTTGGCTGAGCTGGCTGGCAAGCCAGACATCAGGCCCAGGCGCCATCCTCGCCCCCACCTGCCCCCCACGTACCATCCCGTCCGCACTGGGGAACAGGCTGAGTGACGGTGGCCGCTCCGTCTTGCTGGAGATGGAGAGAGAAAGAGAAGAACGATACGGCCGTTAAAATCGCCGCCTGACGGCGTCTCTCGGTAAACTGTGACATTCTGCAGTGACACAGAACAAAACAGAGCGCAGGGGAGAATGGAATGAGACTGTGGTACTGTGGACGCAAGCAATCCCACTAGCACCCAGACACATGCTCAACGTCCCAAACTGGGCAGACAGGATCTCCATCTCAGCAGGAATGCCAGTGCTGGATGAAATAAAGGTGCATTTACCTTTTCCTCCATGCGTGGCGCTGACTGGGGCTAAACACACAACACAGCAGCAACAACATGGAGTGCGAGACAAGACACAGAGGTTAGATAACGACAGGGACAAAACCACCAAGGGTAACAACAGATGGGGAATAATGTGATGTTAAAACACTAACATTTAAAGGCAGATTAAATGTATGATGAAAGCTTTCCATATCAAAGACATGTTTTTAGGAATGTCATTTAACAAAATATCACAAATGCTATAAAAAAAAATAAATAAGGAAGATGGCACAATCTTGTGAAGAGAATTCACTCGACAACAAACCAATGGAAAAGCGCAAAGAGCCCGGCCAGCACTTACGTTCGCCCAGGGCTCTCAGATTGGATATTGCCACCAGCTTGCTGCATCTTTGATCTCTCGATGTGCTCCACATACGTCTGAATCATCTGAGACAGAGCGAGGCACAGTGGGCCAGTGACGTTTCTCATTGACATTTCAGGTCTATTTGCTGTTGTCTTTTGTGAGAATTTTGGTCACACACAGGCTGTGCTTGAATTCAGGGGCTGCATCCTGCGAAGGGCGCAATATATAGTCCCGATCAAAAGTTTAAGGCCACTTGAAAAATGGCATAAAATTACATTTTGCATGGTTGGATCTTAACGAAGTTTCTGTCAGGTAGTCACACTGTCATGACGTTCTGATGGCAAAGGCAAAAAACTCTCCCTTTTTGAACGTGGTCGGGTCATTGAACTGCATAAGCAGGGTCTCAAGCAGCGCGCCATCGCTGGTGAGGTGGGACGTAGTAAGACAGTCATTTGGAATCTCTTAAATGATCCTGAGGGTTATGGAACAAAAAAGTCAAGTGAAAGACCCAAAAAATATTTCACCAGCACTGAGCCAGAGGCTCCAATTGGCTGTCCACTGGACAATACTCGACCTAAATTAAGGCCGTTACTGGTGCTGAATGCAGCCCCATAATCATCAGACGGCATCTGAGACTGAAGGGCTTCAAAAACAAAAAATATGTCTTCAAAGGCCTCATCTCCTTGAATGCCACAGAACTGCCCGTTTGGACTTTGCAAGAGAGCACCAAACATGGGACCTTCAAAGACGGAAGAAAGTTTTATTCTCTGATGAGAAGAAAATGAACCTTGATGGTCTCCAACGTTACTGGCATGACAAGCAGGTCCCACCTGAGATGTTTTCTACGCGCCACAGTGGAGGGGGGAGCCATAATGGTCTGGGGTGCTTTTTCCATCATGGAACAATGGAGCTTCAGGAAGTGCAGAGGTGTCAAATAGCTGCTGGCTATGGCCAGATGTTGCAGAGAGCATCCCTCATGACTTAGGGTCCTCGTCTGTGTGGTATCGACTGGGTTTTTCGACAGGACAACGCTACAGTACACAATGCCCGCAGGACAGGGACTTCTTCCAGGAGAATAACATCACTCTTTTGGCCAATCCTGCGTGTTCCCGGGATCTAAATCCAATCGAGAACCTTGGGGGATGGGTGTCAAAGGAAGTTTACAAAAATGGACAACAGTTCCAGACAGTAGATGCCCTTTGTGCGGCCGTCTTCACCACTTGGAGGAATGTTCCCACTCATCTCATGGAAACGCTTGCATCAAGCATGCCACAACGAATTTTTGAAGTGACCAACAATAACAGTGGAGCTACCCAGTACTGAGTTCATGTTTGATTTCTGTTTTTGGGGGGGGGGGGGTAACAGGTTTTTTGGAGGTGTGGTCCTAAATTTTTGATCAGCTGTTTCAGTTTAAGGGTCATTTTCAATAAATTACATGTTTTGTCTCACTCCCATTTCATCTTGTTGCATGTTGAAGCTCTACTTGGAACCATGTTAAGATTCAACCATGAAAAATACGATTTTTTTTGCCATTTTTCAAGTGGTCTTAAACTTTTGATTTGGGCTGTATATAGCCCTTGTAGGCTAGGTCTGCATAATGAACTCCTAGACTGTATTTGAAGGAGCCTTCGAAATAGGACAGCCTTGTCTCGTTGCTGAGACACATTCGATTTTTGGATGCAGCCTTAAAAGGATGCTGTCCCTGAATTCAGACACAGCCATAGGGAAAGGCCCTCAACTGCATTATGGGATTGATGGGCTATGCGGGTGTAGTGACCGTGAAAAGGATGGTGTCTCTGAACATCCGTGTGTTCATGCTGTGTGGCCACATACTTCTGTGTGTCGCTGATGAAGTGCGTTGTATTCCTTCTTCATGTCAGTCTCTCGTTCCTCCAGACGAGAAACTGCAAACAAGAATGACTCAATCAGAGGACCATGACCTTTAACCTCACCAAATGGACCAGTATTGCTATCCCAAGGAGCACAGCATTATACAGACACACAGTCAAGGAATTAATCATCCAGGTAAACATCCAAGTCAATTACTGTGCTGATGTTAGTAACTCGAATATTGCCAGATTTTTCTGCACTGGAGTAAATTCTGTTCTTCAGGGTTAAGCGACATGGAGATTAAAGATATATTTCTGTTGTGTAAACTGGGCAGGCTGTTCAATGCTTTTCTTCACTGTCTGATGTTTCCTGTAAAACAGCACTATCTTTTTTGAAAGACATACAAGCGCATGTTATTATAGTCATCTGGATGTAAACAGTAAGTTTACATTAGGCCATTATTTGCAGGTGTGGAGACAGCAGGAGACTCACTCTGATCGGCATAGTTCTTCGCTTTCAGCTCCAGCTGCTTCCCCTGCAGCTCCAGACCCTCCACCTGCCGCTGCAGGTCCTTCTTCTCCGCTTCGAGCGCATCCTCAAACTCAATGAACTTCTGCAAGGACCCAGACGGCGCATGGCGTTATCAGAGAGCGCAGACCACCGGCAGAACAGAAACACAGGTAAATAAGTGCGGGAGGAACACACACACACACACACACACACACACACACACACACAATTTTGACACAATAGTCAAAACCAGCTAATACAAGCCCCCCCAAAGATTATGCTTCCCCCTAAATGGGTGGAGACCTCAAATCCCCCCTTGGCCAATGTCCAAACCAAACCTTACACCCTGGCAGAAAATGACCGTTATTACAATGTACAATGAAAATAAATAACTAAACCTTGATTTTTACATTAAACTGCAATGGGAAAAACATACTCACCTTGACTTATTTTTAATTAAGCAAAAGAAAACTGCCATTTTTTGGCTAACAGAAAAACAACATTAACTTAATCTGCGTACATATATGTTTTTATAAATCAGTAATCACTGAGTTTGCAGAGCAGGATGATACAACTAAGCAATCGACTGCAGTCAGTCTGTGGTATTAAGAGGGTGCGGAGACAATAATCTGTTCTACAACTAAGAATATTTTAATTCTTTCATTTTAACTTGAGTTTGTAAGCTGAAACCCCCTGAGGCAATAGGGCTACAGACTGCCGCTCTCTAATTGCATGTTATGACGTAGAGCAGCTGAAATACTCGCTGCAGTAGTGCAGTATTGATCCGCTTGAGTGTCCTTGAAGGCCCAACCCCCTGCTTTTACAGAATACAACACCGACACTCCATCTAAGCACTTTCCCTCACTCAGATCCGGTCAAAGCGAAAGTAGGGCGCCGGCTTCCAAGGGGGGAGCCGACTTGCCAACCAGTTTGACTTTGCCTGGGACTGGGCAGGGGGGGTACTGGGGAGGTGAGTCTCACCTAAGGTGCTACATCCGCTAGGGCTAGTACCGCCCTCACTTTAGGATCAATCAAATGTGCGTGATAGAGGCCACAGAGAGGAGTATTGAACCCTTTAAGACCACCACAAACAAATACAGCAACTACTCCCTGTGAACTTCATCACTGGTTTGAATGATACACACACACACACACACACACACACATATATACATACATACATACACATATATATATATACACACACACACATATATATATATATATAGACGCACAACACACACACATATATATATATATATAGACACACACACACACACACACACATATATATATATATACACATATACATATATATATATACATACATACACACACACACACATACATACATACGGCATGCTTTCTAAGGATATTAAATATATTTTTTTTTTCCGGAATTCAGCGAAGTGAAAGGTGGGTTTTAACAGAATTTCAGAGGACAGTGTTGTTACACAAGCGCAAGATTACGCAGCACATGTGAATAGGGAGGGATAACGCAAAGTGCAGCGCGGGGCCAGAGGCGGTGCTGTATCCAGTACGGGACATAACAGTGTGTTCAGGTAAATCCGAGTATGAAGGATTTTAAGGGAATATTTGTATGAGAATGTACAGAATCCATACACATCCTCATATATAAATTCACTATAATTTCCTTAGACTGGTAATAAAGACTAGCATGCAAGCGACAGCTTAGAAATCAATTTGTTATTTTTTTAACTTAAAATGAGTGGAAAATCACTGAAAACCTCTACAATAATTCTAATTTATAAATGACCAACTATTGGAATATTTCAAAATAGTTATAATTAAGCAAAGGCGGGTAAATATCATATTAATATGGCACTAATGGCACGAGCCGCGTCCGGCGCACCTCCTCAGCCTGCTTGCGCAGCGCCTTCTCGCGCTCGTACTGCGTGATCAGCTGCTCGTTGTCCTCCTTAAGCAGCTCGAGCTCCACCTCGTGCTCCTGGTTCTCCGTCAGCACGGCGTCCAGGTTCTCCAGTACATTTACTACCAGTGGCATCAGCTCCTTCACCACCTCCTCGTCGTAGGTGCGGATGAGTCGTTCGAATTCGCGGTAGATGCTGTTGGCCAGGCCCGACACCCGCTCCGACATAACGGACACGGAGCCGTAGTCATCCTGGTACACCATCTCGTCGAGCTGGTGGATCTCCATCATGTTGGCGGCGGCGCCTCGCTTCAGCTGCGGGCGCAGCCGCACTCAATAACACGAAAATGTATCTCCCGCTAAGGAGAAAACTGGCGTTTATGTCTGTGTTTTTGACGGTGGCGAGAATTTTAGGTTTTATTCAATTATCATCTATAATTTTTATTACATACAGATCTCCGTTAAATACCATGATACTGATATCCTCGTTTTTTACAATTACTGTCTTTTTGCTGGTTTTATTTTTGCAGGTCGAGAGGATGAAATGACATATTACTCCACTGTTCAGATTATACGCAAAGGCAGGTACTTCCCAGTACCGCAGCCTCGTCCTAGACGCACCCAGTCAGGGCTTTTCTCCGGACGCCAGCATCCTTTCGCGAGCGAGTCAGTCCGGCTGGTTCCGATCCATTCTTCGGCCAAACGAGATGAACCTGTAAAAACGCAGCGGTTCGACAATGCACCTGCAGTCAGTGGAGCGCTGCCATCGCCGAGAAACCTCTCAGTGGGGGGATTAATAAACGGCGAGATGCAGGCGTATTTTCTCACGTCGGACACTCCGGGCGGTCGGTCCTCCTAGATCATTTTCGTCCTATACTGGATGTCAATCCTCGGCGTCCAGGGGGACGGGCGATCGCCGCAGCCGGTGTGGAACGACCGGGACCCTCCCTGGCTGGACGGGGGTGCGGGCTGACGTCAGGCAGTCTGCAGCAAGCATCACGACGCACGGGGAGGGGGGGCGTTACAGATGGCATGAGAAAATGCTCGCTGATATCCTATTCTACCAGGGTTGCTCGCGCAGCAGTGTACTTAGAAGCGTGTTATAATACGGATATGAGCATAAAATCGCCCTAGAGTGCATACAGGCAGATGACATGTTACGATACGACTCGTATATGTTACCTCATGAAATAAGTGTCATCATGGAGGTGTAGCTGACAATGCGCCTCGCATAGCAGCTCTTTGTGCTGGGCATGTGACGTAGGCGCATAATGAGCACGTGATAACGGTTGGGGGTGGGGGATCGTGGAGCCAAATTAAAAGTTCTCTTTTATGATTTAGTTGGCAAAAAGTCGTGAGCGTTCTACTGTTTTTCCCGGTTGGCTTGAAATTGTATTTTTTTTTCCTGCATATTCTAGGAATTTAGCTTATGGTCTCAGTGATACAGGAGACCGATCAGTGTTTTTCAAACGGCAAATGTTGAATAAGTTTTGAATAAATGTTGAAAGTCGACATCAAATTTGGTGACTCAAATGACTTTTCAAACACCCTTTATACAGTAAACAAACATTTTAGTATATTTATATTTGCTCCGGCACGTCTGGGTTTTCTGTGATTTCGACTTAACCTTTTTTCATATACAGGTGAAATTAGAATATCGTGCAAAACTACATTTCAGTGATTCAACTAACAAACATTCTGCTAATTATGGTATAATTTATCAAAACAATAATATTTTTTTCAGTTAATTAATACCATCATATTTTGAGTTATGCTGAGTGGATATAGCCAGCTAACATTCTGGATGGATGGATGGATGGATGGATAGACAGACAGACAAAGTTTATTACTCCCCCGGGAAGGTTCTTCTGGAAAATTCTGTTTCTAGCAGCAACAATACACCGGCCTAATAGTACAGTCACACATAGCAGTACAGCAGTATATTACTAAAAATCTAAGATAAAAAATAGGAAAGAGTAACAAATGGTGGGATGACAGTAATAGTGAATAACTGTTGCACCGGTTAATTGCACAGTCATGTGGTCTATTGTGAAGTCAATATAATGTCCTTCTGCCTCCCCTCCTGCTCCCCAATGAGGAGTTGAACAGTTTGATGGCAAGCAACTCTGTTAGTTCTGGAAGATACCAACCATTCTATTGGTGTTAGCTGCTAGGCCATACACGAGCATGATGGTGCAAATCACCTGGCTCTGTGTGACCGTGATGGTGCGAGTCACCTGGCTGTGCATGTGAGTGATGGTGCAAGGGAGCCGCTGGGCCATGCGTGTGGCATGAGCGTGATGGTGCAAGGGAGCCGCTGTGCAGTGCATGAGCATGATGGTGCGAGCCACCGGGCTATGTGTACATGTAAAGTGCATATGGCCTAAAACACTGGCCTAAATCGCTGTGCCATTTTTGCAGTATGGTAACCTCATTCTTCTAGACCTGATGGTTCAAATTTCACCTCAGCTCATTATCTAGTACTTTCATCCTACTGCACTATTCATAATTTTTTCGGTAGATCAAAAAATTTAAGGAATTTTAAAAGAAAATGGAACCAGTTTCTTAAAGCTATTTTTAAGTTTGTCAGGGCACAGGACAGGGATGTCCCCGTCCGTTGCTTTAGTATCCTAATCTGATCCTTTCAGTATGTGTATCTGCTGATTCCAAGTCCCAATCTGATCTTCCATCCATTTTTTGAAATTACTTATCCTATTCAGGGTTGTAGGGGGTTCGGAGGCTGTCCTGGAGGCTGCAGGCGTGAGGTGGGACCCATCGCAGGGCATACTCACATATCATTCACTCACACATGCATATGCACTACCAAGTCATTTATGGGCAACCGGGTCCTAGAGATGTGGATGTGAGGCAACAGTGCTTGCCAATCCACCACCCTGTTCTGCTATCCATCTGAACTTATCTTGTAAAATTTAAATATACATAGACATACAGTGGACATCTTCACCTCATTCTTCATCTGAATAAGCCTTGCAATTTCACGGTATTCTTCTGATGTTTCTGCAATCGCCTATTTAGATTTGTTGCATCAAACGATGCTCTGTTGCTACCTCATCTCAAAAGGATGACATTACAAACATTGCAGGTAGCACTTGGGCTACTTTGACTTTCCAATTTAAAGAATTTCCACACAGCTGACATTTCGACAGTGTGTAGTTTCAAGCCATGTGCCTCAGGCTTACTGCAGCGTGTGCCAAACATATATCAGGTGGACACAGGAAATAAAACAGTTCAGGCCGATAACAAATAATGAAAAAAAATGCCCGGATCTGCCCCAATTCCCATCTTTGACATCGGCTCGGGGCATTCCTGGTACTGGCTTGATCCAGTCATCGTAAACTTGGTTATCCAATCATAGGGGTGCAGAGTTTATCTTTCACAAATACAGTGGTAACTCAGTTCTCAAACTCATTAGAACTCAAATTTCTTGAAAATCGAACCAACCAGTTCGAAAAAAAAAAATTACCTAGAACTCAATCTGAATCTCAGAAGTCAAACTGTGAACGCCAACCTAAGATAACTTGTACGCACAGGGATATGAGTCACCCGGCACTGTCAGCTGAGAGAAAGGGTAATGCTTCAGTCTCAGCCTCACATTTGCCATGATAGCATCGTGCATGTTTACACTAGCTGAATACATATATTTAGTAAAGTAAAAATACATTTAGACAATGATAGACAGTAATAGTAATTATTATTATATAATAAAATACATTTTAAAATAAAGATTTCTTATTAGTTATCTTAATATTAATAATAAACACATTTAATACATTTAATTATATTGTCGTGCTGAGCGGGGATGGAAAGGAGACAAAGGCGCAGACATCAGGGTATCGGGGAATGCGGGGTTTAATTATAGGTAAGGCAGGCAAAACGCAGACGGACAATACAATGACCGGACTGGGGAAACAAACTGAAACCTGGACTAAATACAGAGGACTAATGACAACAACCAAAAACAGCCGATCACACAGGGATCCCACAAGGGGTTAACAAGGGGGTGTGGCACACGGAAGGAGCGGATGATCATGGCAGGACACATTGTTTGGATTAATTTTTTCCTTTCTTTACAAATTACCGTTTTGATAAATGTGCTTAGATGTGTTTAATACAGTACATGTTCTTCTTGTTTTATCTGGTTCATTTTGTGTTTAAACGCTAAAAAATAAAATAAAATAAAAAAAACATATATGGTGTAATTTTTTTGGGGCCAGGAACCAATTAATTGGTTTTCCATTATTTCTTATGGAGAAAATTAGATCACAACTCAAACTTTTTAGGATTTGATCTGGAGTTCTAAACAGATTAAATTTGAGTTCTGAGGTACCACTGTATATTGTATGATTTAATAAAAGAAAACATAAGTAAAAGTATACTACCATTAGAGGTGATCTGTATTGTTGTCCTGCTGATGTGACAGGTTTGGTGGGATTTACCAGGTTTTGAAATGTGAGTTAGCAAGGGCTGCTTACAAGTGGCACGTATTGTTCAGCCATAAATAATGAAAGTGAAATACTTTACAAATTACAAATACAATCTTCGGAAAGGATGAAAACTGCATGCGTCTTTTTTTTTTTCATTTTCACACTGAATCTGGGATTTACCATTTCACCCCCAGAGGTCCAGCAGAATGACAGACAGTACAAAACATGGTCGGGGACAGGAACCTGTCAAACACAGCTGTGCTGTCATGGCTCTTCACCACACAGAGTGACATTTTCTCTGTGATGTGACAGCTGAAAATGTTGGATCAAGCTTCTTTTCATTTTTAATATAAAAATTCTAACATATACCAGCAGGAGCAATTCATCAATAAAACCACAACATAATATACTAAAACCAAAGTATTTAGACTTGTGTACATGGTGATTTGTTGACCATCATGCAGGTAGGGTTGTCGTCGCCAGAATGTCATTTTGCAGACAGATGAACTGCTCGTAGACCACAGCATCATAGCTGAGGGACAGAGGCGTCCTGTCTGCCTCAGAGCCAACAGCAATCCTGACATCTCCAGGGTAAACAGTCAAAAAGGGCCGGGACAGCTGAAGTACTGAATGTTTATTTACTTGTGTAATTACACTATTAAATGTTAATGTTTAGGCAGCACATATTTCAGATTCGACAGTGGAGTAGAGTAACTATATTTCCACCCAATGCAGCTGAAACCACACAAACTCAAACATTGTCCAGAAAACAGCCAAAAATACAGAGTGTGGATGTAATGAAGCATCTGGGTTTTCCTGGATGTCCTCAGATGTATGAGAACTCCCGTTCTCATTTCAGTGGTGCTCCTTGCTCCCTGTTACGCACAACCGGTTCTGCTGCGGATTACAGTGTTTTAGGTTCTATTCGGAGAGAGGAACAGCTTGCCTTTCACCTTTTTAAAATATATACATCGCAGCACATCTAGCATACATGAAGCAACCTGAACAACGGGCAGCTGTCGTAAGTTCTCTGCATTCAGCAGTCCTGCATTTTGCTGCAAAAGTCCACGAACAGGTGCTCTTTTAGTTCTGAGCGTGAAGATTCACTCCAGTGAACTAACCCGGCCCAGGCAGCTCTGATTCCTGGAGACTCATTATATAGCACAGTAACGCAACGCAGTCTATCAGGGATCAAACTTAATACCAACGTGTTGACAAGAGCCATGGAAACATTGTGAACCGTCTTTAAGACCAAAACTTTGACCTCAGGAACATCACAAATACTAAAAAATGGTAAATGGATCAAAATGCATGACAGATTTGCTGATTTGTTTAAAATAACCAACTACTGCTGATACAGGTAAATCTGACTTTTAAAGTTTTATTTTAGATTTGATCCTCCAGCTGATCGAAGAAAGGCAAAAATCTGACCTTCATGTGTAACTCCACTGTATATACAAAGGACAAAAGGACATTAGAGCTTATGGTTGTATTTGGCTTGTTGTGAGTACAAATTTTGGGATAAGCTGGCCAATTTCCGAATGTGACACTAACTTAGATAAAAGTAAAAGTTGACAATGAATTGAGATTTCTTTAGAACGCTAAACACCTACCGTGTACAATGAAGAAGCAGATGAAAAACTGCATGGCCGCTGACACTAGGTCCTACACCCAGGACGGCGGCCCACCACTGGTGTGAATGGAGCTGCTACACCTTGAGCACCAACTTCCCATGCGCATGAAAACTATGCCTCAAGGAATGCTGGAACTGCAGTGGGCAGACTGACGGAAGCTCAATTAGCTTCACTTTATGGGGATGCTGATGGGCTGAAGCACACAAACTCATAGTTTCTGAACCCATTTTCCTTCTTTTAAAATAGGCAGATAGCCTTTACTAATATAGGAAATAGCTTTACCGTGTGCCAAACTATATGTAGGAAAACAGGATATGGACCCAGGTCACTCATAGGGACTTGCTATAAAAAATACAGAAAAGTGAAGTAAGATTCAAGGCTCCTAATATTTAATGAGGTGCTGCTCTTTCAATTGCAAAGGGGGCAGTGAAGCCACTGAAGAGGACAAAGTCAGGCTGTTAATACTTAGCATGCTGCTGTGGGAGCACCTCTCACTACGCTCAGCATGCTGACCTCACTGCTCGCTATTTCATTGTGTGGTTACAGTGGGGTGGGTGTCAATGTTTGCTTATTTATTTGTAATTGAGAAAAACAACCAGCCCCTGTAGTTGAACTGTGTTCCAGTGAATTTCCAATCCACAGAACAGTTCAGTGAAATACACTGTTTTGTTGCTTTTCTTGCTGATGGGTTTCTGCTGCTCTAGTCCCTCCCAGATGTTCTCTCTTGCTTTAAATCATACAGCATACAGTTCATAGATCTTCTTGATGCAGTAGGCCAGTGCTGCCAGTGCTATCGTGTTATGGAGTCTCTTTCTGTGGATGTCGTCTTTGCGCACCAGCACCACTGGCGTGGACGAGGTCAGCGTGTGCAGTGGCAAGCGGGTCAGTTTGTGACTGTCATACTCCACTTGATACTTGCAACAAGGGTCAAACTGCCAGGATATGGCATAGAGGGTGGCACAGGCGGCGCTGATGGCACCCGCAGGCAGTGCGACGTAGCGTGAGCACTCTGCGGGCAGTGAGAGCGGTGCCAGCAGACAGGCAGCACCTGACAAAACGGCGGTTTTGTGCAGGCAGTTCCCCACTGTGACCCAGCGCGCTGTCTCATCCCCGATGCGCGTTGGCTCAATCACAATGTACCTGTACTGGGCCTCCAGCGCCTGTTCCAGCTCATACTCAAACTGCTCCTGGCCGTTCTCCCCATTGTAGATCTCATGAACAATGTAACAGTCTGTGGAGGCCATCACTCCCCTGTAGAAGGCAAGAGAGCACACCATATGACAGCAGAACATGAGCGAGACCTGGTCTGAGAGGACACTCCCAACACCGAGAAAAGAGCAGAGTTCTAATAAAAACTAGAGCAAGCGTTCATAGTGCAGGAGTGGTCAAGCCAACTGGAGGAAGCTCACAGCTCTGTGGCCGCAGCCGCGCAGAATGCTGCAGCTCATTGCCCCTTGCCTGTGCAGGGGAAGCGTCAGCGTACCCTACTGACCAAATTGCAGCAGGATAGCACAGAGGCAGTTGTGTCAGCATCAAATCTCACACTCACTGCACAGGAGACCATTTCACTGTTTTGAAGGCGGGTGTCACATTCTGTTCTGATTCATTTCAAGGAGCTAGGAGATGTGGCTGTCAGGACCGCAGAGTCAGAACCACAGTTAACAACAATTCCACTAAACAGCTCTGACAGTATAATGGTGTACATTTTCACTCTTGCCAATCTATGGTACTTCAACCTGCTAAAGAGTATATTTAAGTGACACATTAGCAATCTAGGGCCCTTATGGAAAATCTTAAGTGAAATATGTATTAAAGCCAACCAATAGAAACATGCAAAACACTCGCAATATCAATGTCACTGAACTCCTTACAGCGGTTAACGGGCAAAGCAGCAGCTCCTGTGATAAGGTGAGGGCGCAGAGGCTCCAACCTCTCGAAGGATCGAAGCTCGGCCACTTCGAAATTTAAACAGTTGTTTACGTTAATCGTTCGTTTTGCATTTTAGAAATTATAATTAAATCGTTTGATTGTCCCAGCGCAAGCGCCTGTCTGAGCAGTAAATCTGGTCAAATCCTGAAAACTCAATGGTAAACAAAACAAAAGGAAGCATCTTCCTTGAAAGGCGCACTTTAATGCTTATTAATATTACCTCTGGTTATTACAACGAGTAAAATGTGATAAATGTCTCAAATCCAAGTTATTTGCTGATTTTATCTGTCAGGTTGCGAGACAAACGCGCGCTTTTTCCTGTCATTAGAGTAAATTAGCCTGCTGGCTACCACTGGGCAAATCAAACACCACAAGACCACAAAGCTGGCTTCGCCTTTTTAAATCCGTAGACCCCCTTATTGAATGGTGTATGGGTCGTGTTTTGTCCATACTTGGCACTGCAAGGATAAATTTCTACGAGATGTTCGTTAAATATCACTGACCTCTCCCTGTCGACTGGGACACCGCGCCTCCTTCCCAACGCCGCCATCTTGGAAACTCGCTACTCTGTGATGACGTCACAGCTGCGCGGTGGTGCATTGTGGGTAATGTAGTAACTTGTTGGCTAATACTTTTTCGACTTTTGAGGCCAATGCTCTTTGTTGATTGTTCCCGGCGGAGGGAAATACGTACATCTGATCTATATTTTAAAAAAAACGAAAGACTGCATGCACTTATGTATACATAGCCTTCATTGCAATTAAAAAGGTTGCGCCGATGTTAGTTTTCATAATAAACTACAATTCCCGTACCAAAATTTGGTAACATAAACATGGACCAATAGAACGCAAGGACAACACTATGGGGCACAAAGTAGGACAAACGATTCCCAAAACACATGCAAACATTATAATTTAACAAATATAAAATATATATTACGGAAATGCAAAGCCTTTGGGACTTTCACATTGCCTTTTAATATTTACCCATAATGTGTCCGTTCAAGGTCTTCGTGCAGCACTGCAGTATCTCAGCATGACTAGCGCTGTCCACTTGTGTAATAATAAGCGCTGTCACTCCCCCCTGCTTCCTACGTGACCTTACGCAAGAGGCAGCGTCGAAAAACATGTTTTGATTGTGTTTCCGTTTAACCCATGCAGACCATCCGCATTGTCTTGCTGTCAAACAATACACTTTACTTTGCACATGCAATAGGCTAATTTTTATATTGAATGTGGTGCGTTTTATGCGGTTTACGTAAATAAGTAATACAAAATTAATATGCATATGTTGGTAGTGTAATTTCTCAGTGTCTTCTGCATCAGATTTCATGATTTTTTTATTCGGATTTGATTCCGACTCGTTGATAGCGACTCGTGAACAATAAGAGGTTTCAAGGCTCTGTTAAAATTTCTACACATTCGAAGCAACACTCCCTAAACCGTAAAGGCGTTAAACACGTCACGATGTGCGGCTGTGCAAAGCAAAGGATCTGGAGGCGGAAAAGCGTGACGTCAGGCGGTATCAACAAACGACACGCTTTTTCTGTTTTGCTACTAGTACGAATTACCTACTGAGGGAATAATTCTAATAAGGCCGTAATTAATAAAAATAAGAAACTTGACTAAGGCGCCGGCAGGGCAAGGTGATCTAATCAAGACAGAGATAACGTACAGAGGGAGCACAGACAAGCATATTTTATTTATATTTTGACTTCTTGAAGGACAAGTACTGGCCGACTGACTAGAGCAAATGTCAAACGTGGTTGCCACAGAGACGGAAGGTACCGAGAGAGG
>JAABNY020000045.1:5073358-5113589 GCA_015164015.2 Brevimyrus niger | reverse complement strand
GGGTCATTTCCCTTGAGGAGCAGCTTCTTAATCACTGTACCTGGGGGGGTCATTTCCCTTGAGGAGCAGCTTCTTAATCACTGTACCTGGGGGGGTCATTTCCCTTGAG
This sequence comes from Brevimyrus niger, assembly GCA_015164015.2. NCBI lineage: Eukaryota > Metazoa > Chordata > Actinopteri > Osteoglossiformes > Mormyridae > Brevimyrus > Brevimyrus niger. Next base: position 5,113,480 of record JAABNY020000045.1, on the reverse strand, counting down.
CAGCAGCTCCATAATTACTGTACCTGGGGGGGTCATTTCCCTTGAGCAGCAGCTCCTTAATCACTGTACCCAGGGGGGTCATATCCCCAAACTGGGGTCTTGGGGTCTGCTGGTTACCTTACTCTTTGGGGTACCAGGAAGTTGCAGGTTGGCAATGCCCAAAGTGGCCACCAGGGGGGATGTGTTCTTCAGTCTGGCTGCTCTGTCTCACCCAGGATGATAAATAATACTGCACTTCGGCCTACTAAGGAGGTTTTCTGCAGCGTGGCCTGTGAAATCTTCTCTGATGGGAAGTTCAACTGGGGCAGGGTGGTGGCACTCTTCTACTTTGCTTGTCGGCTTGTCATCAAGGTGAGTACCCTGTCCCATGACATTCCGTTTGGGCTGTGCTGGTGATGTGACTGTTGGATTATGTCCCATTCACGGCTGATCTTTCCATTAGTTATGCATTGTTTTGGTAGATGGTAAGAAACCAGATTAACAGGACAGTCAGGTGAATGAGTGCGACAGGTTCCTGCAGATAGGGAGAGCCACTCTGACGTTGACATGGTTTCACAGTGGAATATTTGTCATTGTGGCTACCATCGGGCAGCACCAGGTGGCGACAGTGAGCTGTCAGTTGTTGCTTTCACTGCTTGCAGTTGCTCCCGTCGCCCAGAGGAGGATGGGTTCCCCTAACCAGTCTATTTTGCTCTCAAGGTTTCTTCCTGCTAGGAGTTTTTCCTTGCCACTGTCATCTCAGGCTTGCTTGGTGGGGGTTCTGGTCGGTTAAAGTGCTTTGTGTTGTTAAAAGCGCTATATAAATAAAATTGAATTGAACTTCTACCCCCCCCCCCAGGCCCTGTTGACCAACATCCCTGATATAATCCGCACCATCATCACTTGGACTGTAGACTACCTGCGGGATCATGTAATCAGCTGGATCAGGGAGCAGGGGGGCTGGGTGAGTTACTGGGGGCCCACAGGAGTAACGGGTAACTGGGGGGGGGGATTGGTGCTGGGTGAGTAACTGAGGAGGCCCAGGTGAGTTCCCAGCGCTGAGATCCATTTTCCCTGCAGGAAGGCATCAAGTCGTACTTCGGCACACCCACGTGGCAGATGGTGGGTGTGTTCCTGGCTGGAGTTCTCACCACCGTCCTGGTCACCCGCAAGATGTGAGAAGCGAGAGAACACATCTACGTGGGAGAGTGGAGTGGAGCAGCTGGAGGGCTCCTGCAGTGCCCAATCCTTCCACCGGGGGCAGCATGGGGAACATGCTAAACCGTGCCTCACTGTGGGCAGCTGGACAGCTGACAACAGGCAGACCATCAGCAGGGGTGGCTGAAATTCTTACCCCACATTTAGGGCTGTGTACATGCCCCCCCCCCCCCACTGTGCTCCCTGCACTGACAGTACACACCTGGTGTGATACTGACCTCTTTCAGCATAGTGTTAATGTACTGTACCGTGAAGCAGCTCCTCTATCTGAAACCTGCACGCCTCTTACCGTTTCCTCTTTGCTTTTGACAGCTTTTTTATGGTGTTTCATAAAACAAGAGAAACATTCTGCTTTTTTTTTGTTGATTGTGCCTTCCAGTCTTTTCCAAACAGGACTCTGATATCAGTCTCAAGTTTTCTACACCTTTGTATCATTTTGCTGTATGAATTCCCTTCATGGCTGGTTTTTGTACCATTTTAATAAGATTTTTATGGAATAAAAGCATCCACAATCTTTTCCTAGCATGTTCATCTTGAATGCAGTCAGGTGGCAGTTCTGCTCGCCAGCACCCCCAGCAGGTAAGCTGTAGCCCATATACAGCATAGCCCATATACAGCATAGCCCATATACAGCATGCCCCATACATCTCAGCAACGTGCAAGAAAGAGCAGATGAGTTACTCTAGAGTAGAGCAAAAACACGTTTATTGTAAAAAGGCAGGAAGAGCCATTAGACTCAAAGGTGAACAGCACACATAAGCACAGCTGGATGACATGAGAATCAGTGACAGGAACGACGGGTTGATCTAAGACAAGGCACTTTGTAACAGGTGAGTTCAGTGCCAGGATGGTAGGGAGAGCAGAAGATACTAAGTGGAAGACTTACAGGGGGGCCACTGCAGGCTGCATCTCTCCCCCCCCCCCCACACCCATAGCCTGGTCCGGTCCGGTCCAGGCCAAGCCATTGCCCAGGCAACCCTCTCCTCACTCTGTGCTTCTTCCTCCGTTTAACATGCACTCATTTACCACCACCGCAAATAATCACCATCCAAACAAATGAGGTTAAATTGACCCAGTTCAAAACATTTGAAAGCATCTGCTAAATAAACACCTCTAAAGCATGTCAGGTGACGTCCACAGAGACAGTAACAGCGACTTCACCACATTACTGACGACTTACCTATAAAACAACGAAACAACCACTTATAGCCTTTCAGCTTGAAAGTACAGTACATGTTTTGTTCTCCGCTTGTAGCTTTAGAAAAATAAACCCTCTTTTCAAGCACTCACTACCAATTAAACAGCTTGTCATTTACAAGCGTACAGCATATTATTCAGGATGAAACAGCATCATAATGTTCTAGTCAGAGCAGCTCAGGGAATATTCCAGTCACATGGCTCATTGATGAAGGTGCTTAATAGCTCGACAGCCTTATTGGATAGAGAAGTGAATGAAATTGTGCAAAAATGACACACCAACTAGACACAATGCACATGACAATATCGTCTAGAACCAGCTGAAACTACCTCAGCTTTGTGATGGATTGCACTGCGCGCTGAAAATGGTTCAGTCAGTTTGAAAGATACCATTCTAAAGGGAGGGAAGTGTTTCCCAATCCGGTCCTTGGGGACCCACACACAGTTCCTGTCCCTGGTAGGGAGCTGGGAGGAAGCAAAAACATGGACCAGCAGTGGGTCCCCAAGGACCGAATTAGGAAACACTGCTTCAGAAGAGAGTAAGGTCAGTCATTATCGCCACACGAATACTTTATCTTCTAATTTCTTTTCCGGTGTTGCCCCAACCTGGTCCTCGGGGACCCACAGACGGTCCATGTTTTTGCTCCCTCTCAGCTCCCTGCTAGACAGGAACTGTCTGTGGGTGCCCAAGGAGTGGGTTGGGAAACAATGCTCTAATCAGCCAGCAGACCTGTAGAAGAACTGGGGGTGGGCCGAGGGCTTTATTCTTGGGGGTGGCAGGCCAGGGCGATCAGCCACAACGTCCTGCTTAAGCCACCAGGGTGGTCCAGTCACTCCGCTGGCGTGCGTACTGCAGGAGTCAGCAGAACAGAGGTAAGGTGGAAGGATAAGCTTCATCCTCTGGGAAGATCACTGCCCAGCAGCAGCAGTGGACATACCTGTATATCTGTCAGCTCTTTCTGAAATCTCTTAGCCAGGTCAGGACCGTTCCTCATGGTGGGAATTTCGTAGGTCTGAGGAGTTAGAAAGCGGCAAAGGTTTGAGACTCCCACTATGCACAAGGAGGACGTTCAAATCACCCCCAGGTCCCCCCACCCTATACCTGTCCCTTGTACAGCAGGCCGTCCACAGGGCAAACCACACAGGCCGTCCCAGAACCGAACACCTCCAGGACCCGCCCCGAGTTCAGGGCCCCGAGCAGCTCCTTCATCGTCACAGTTCGCTCGGTGACCCGGAACTCATTCTGAAAGCCGGGAAAAAAGGTCAAAGATCACCAGCAGCAGGAAGCATGAGCTTGCTTCCCTCACACACAGCGTGCCCCCCCCACCACCCTTACCCATTTGCGAGCAAGGTCTAACAGCGACTGCCTGGTGACCCCGGGAAGAATAATGCCATCCAGTGGCGGGGTGAGCAGCTCTCTCTCTGCGGCAAATCAGAAGCAAACGTCATCACCCACGTTCACACGCGATTGGCTCAGCCCTCTCAGCCGGACACCGTGCCCCCACCTCCGGCTTCCGTGGTCCAGTAGATGAAGAGGTTCATGGTCCCCACTTCTGTGATCTCCTCCTGATCGCCATAGAGCCACAGAACCTGCTGGCAGCCCCGCCTCTGGGCCTCACTCTGCACCGCGATGGTGGGGCCGTAATTACTGGGGGGCAGGAAATAACAATATAGAACCAATGATTTCCAAATCATTATCACCTTTTCATATTACAGTATAATCACTGGATATTATGGACGGAGCAAACAATTTAATGATTTGCAAAATGAGTAATCAAATATGGCTTTTAGGAAAGACCTGAGATAAAGATTTTGTGGGGAATAAAAATCAATGATGTTATTTTTCCATCGCTTTAAGATTTAATTTTACTGATTAATTGCTTTTGGTTTCTGGTGGCACAATAATCCTGCTCAGAAGCAGCTTAACCATGTCAGGGTACGTCCACACAGCCCCCACCACGCTGCAAGACGGGTCACTCACCCCCCCATCTTGAACTCTCCGACGCCGCCCCTCCAGGCTCTCACGTAGCCTGGGTCAGCCAGCAGGGACACCGGGTTGAAGGCCCCGGTAGCAAAGTAGGGCCCCACGGGGCCGACGATGACGTACAGCAGAGCGTGGCCCGCCCGGGAAACTCCGAGGGAGGGCTAGGGGGATGATGGGGGGCAGGAGGGGAGCTTGCGTCACACGGCACTGAGGAGCACGGCCCAAATGAGCTAAAAGAGGCCTGGTCTGGCGGGCGTATGATTAAGCCCTTGGTGCCCCATCAGGAACAGGCCTTACCTGGTTCCTGGTTTCGGGCCCCCCCCCCCCCCCAATGGCCACGCCCCCCTCACCTCGGTACCGATGAAGGTGGGCCGGATGTAGAGGCTGGCATCAGTGGAGTATGGCACCCACTCCTGGTCCAGCTCCACCAGCTTGCGGATGCACTCCAGCAGCTCCACCTTGTCAAAGAGCTGCATCGCAGGAAGAGCTTAGACTAGGGGGAGGGACAGGAACGTAGGCCCCGGACCGGGGGAGAGGCGGAGACAAGGGTCCCCAGCAGGTGGCACTCACGGGCAGGCAGCAGCGTTCAGTACTCCTGTACATCCTCTCCATGTTCAGCATGGGCCTGAAGAGCCGCACGTGACCGTCCACCCCGCGGAAGGCCTTCATCCCCTCGAAAAGCTGCGGGGGCCAGAAGTAGGAAGTCGAGCAACAGCCAACACGCATGTGCACATGCGCATTCCTAGAATTCACCCCTCCCCCCACCTCTATGGAGTAGTGCAGTGCCGAGGAGGCTGGGTGCAGCGACAGGTTCTGGAAGGGCTTGATCTGCGGCGCGGCCCAGCCGCCATCCTTGGACCAGGAGATGGTGAGCATGTGATCTGAGAACTGCTTTCCGAAGACCAGGGTGGATGGGTCTGGTTTGGGCTGCAGGGTCTTGCTGCGCTCAATCGTGATGTCAGATGCCTGAGGCCAGGGGAAACGTCATTATGTGACGTCAAGGGAAAAAAATGGGGCTGGGGAGGAGGGGGGCCTACACGTGGCAGCAGAAGGCAGCCAGGGGTCAGAAACACCTTTAATCCCGCCGTCAGTACCTTGAAGGAGGAACTAAGAAAGCGTACAGAGCCAAGGGCTTTGGGGAAGCGCTGCAGGCGCCATCGATGCACCACCTAAGAAACACAAGAGCACAGGAAGAGTCTGAACACGGCTGAAGTCGACTAACAGCTACCGTAGCCGCACCAAAACCGGCTCCCGGCAGGACGCGCTTAACATGCCGCTTATGCTCAAGGTTAAACACGCTGCTCGTCAGTTCGCTAGCGCCCCCTTCCGAGCCCTGCGGTCTACGCGCTCCGTTCTTTATGCGTATTTAAAGCCTCTTAATCTCAAACCGTAATCGAAGACGATTTTAAAGCAAAGCCTCTCCCCCCTGCAGCACATCTCATAATGAACAGTTCTTGAAAGGATGGTTCTGGGATGGCGAGCGGCGGTTTCTGGGTCCTGAACGTGCCGCGGCGGCCCCACTCACCGTCCGGAGGGCTGCCATTGGCGATCCGTCCACGACACGACCTGGTGGCTCCGCACTGCTCTTGGCTGCCGCTCGTCCTATCGGATTTAACTGCTGGCCGGTCGGTTATCGGTGCCGCCGTCTAGACCTGGTTCTTGTATGCCGAGCCTCCTCGAGTTGGGAACAAGGAAGGGATGCTTCCCGACGCGACTTCTGGGTTATTGCGGGCGGTGTGGGAGGGAGGAGACCCGGCAGCGCATGGGTTACAGCTGGGCCACCCCGGTTCGCTGTCTGATGGGGCGTAGCCGCGTCGCCGCCCTCTGATTGCACGCAGCAGCCGGACAGAGGGGGACGCCGGGCAGTGTGCGATCGGCAATTCGGATCTCCTTGGCTAGTACGGAGCCCCACCGGTCAATTCCAACTCAGATCCGGCCGCTTCCGTGCGGATGTACCGCAAGTCCGGAGGTGTTTAATGCGAACAAGGACCCAGAGAGCGGCACAAACAGCCCGACGGAGCAATAATCACGAGATGTATTATTTACTCCGCCCTGTTTGACCCGCTATGCGGGTTGCTATGTATAATCAGCACGCAGTAGGGTGCCGCTTCCCGAAATGGGGCAGCCGGATTAGGTAACCTTGGGAGCTGGAGGCTTCCTTCTGGATCTTTCTCGACAGACTGCAGCAAATTAATAGGCATCACGCGTATGTGCCACAAACACTTTTATTGGTCGAAAAAAATCGTTCACACTTGAGACAAAGCTGTATCAGCAGGATCTACAGCTCATATATCCTGCTTTTCCGGCTCTGCATTGTAATGGAATGTACTGCAGATGATAACTTTTTAGCTACTAGTTTTTTCTTTAGTTAATCTGCTCGACAAATTAAAAATATTAATAATTCAGTAGGTTCATTAAAGTATAAGATAATACAAGGATTTCCGAAATTATCATTCTTAGTATTACAAGCCAGTACTTGGTCACATGATTTTAGTAAGATTTCAGTTTCCTGATCACCCAACTAACCAATCTGGCTTTTGTGGCCATAGTTAAGCTCTGCCCCCCCACTCAGCAGCAAATCAACACCTGTGCAGAACGTGGCATCAGCAGCCAGGAACACAGCAGCCAATCCACATTCAGCTTCTGTTCCCATTCGGCCAATCAGCTGTGAATAGATGGATCACATAGACTAAATGAAAATAAGAATTAAACATAAAAAATAAAACTTAAATCTTACTAAGTACAAGGAATACATACAACATACAAAAAGGCTGCATTGTGCAAACAGTACTGTAACGTGAAAACGCAAATTGCAAAATAGACCTGTACAGACCACAACAGCGCAAAATATGCAGTGATAACTTACTGTACAATGACCAAAAATAAATGAACGAATAGATGAGTATGGAAAAAGGAATGCGAGTATTGTTACAGTGTGTGGGCAGACTGGCTGTGTGACTGAGCCGAGAACAGAGCCGTCAGACCCGCTGGCAGCTGGAATGAGGACCCTGTCAGAGCCGGTACACTTCAGAGCACGCAGACTGCCACTGAATGCACTTATTACTCATAATGAACAAGAGCATTTTCCTGTCCAGCACTTCCTCCAGGGCTTGAGGCTGACTCCGAGCACAAAGCGCCAGCCTTCCTGAACAGCGTGTTCATTCTCTTTCATGCTGCCGCTCCGACACACAGCAGCCTCACACAGACTCACAGGAAGTGTAGGCCTCCCCCACACACCAAAGGACCTGAAGACTGGTTTACAGCTCTGCACAGTCTATGCTGCAGGCAGCCGCACTGCTGCGTATCCTATGTCGTGGCCTGACACCTGTTAGTTACACTTCTGGGGAGGTGGGGAGCTGCATTTACCGCCCACATGAATCCCCAGGTACATGCGTGTAAAGTACTGCAGGTACTCATGTGACACCACAGGTCACCGGACCCACCTGGGCGTTTTCCCCCGCTTTGATGGTAGCGACCGTGTCTCCTGATTGGGCAGCCAGTGCATCCCAAAGGGGGGTCATCACATTCCCTGGGGAGATACTAAGACACCCAATTAAAGGCCTTTATTTATATAACTCTTGTTGTAAAACATCAGCTGACCTACATAAACTACAAATAGAACAACATAAACAATCATCATACACTGAGTTGTGCAAACCTTGCCTATCATGATGTTAGTCATTGACTGTATCAAGGTGTAAGAAAACAAAGACGCATACATGAGCTGGATAAAAATAGGAGAGAATGAAAGACAACTGAACAGGACTGCAAAAAAAACTCACCAGTTAACTCTAACCTTATACCGGCTTTCATCAATAGCCATTGCTTTAGTCATAGCTGTGATCGCCCCCTAGTGGAATAACACCAATAGTTAGCACCTACAAAGCACTGAAATCATGATGAATCACAAAGATCATGTTTTTAAAAGAGTGTGATAGCCGCAAAAGGACGTCACTGAGTGACACGATATCACGCGCAGCCCCAGCTCACTTTAGTGGCCACATAAGATACCGCATCCTTCTGTCCGATGGTGCCGACCAGGCTAGACAGGTTTATCACATTGCCCTGGCTGCGTCGGAGGTGTGGCAGCGCGTACTGCGGAGGAGAACAGAAGCGATTGGCTGAACAACAAAGGTGAGAAGCTGGACCCATATTGGAAGTGTAACACCAACATGCAAAGCTCCATCCTGCCAGCACTGAGCTAAAGCTACACTAACGGTCAGGTACCACTGTAGACACTATGCTAGGTGGCTGTAAAAATGTGTTAATAATTAGTCTGTTTCACCAACATCATGCCGACAGAATGCTAACACTGACAGCAATGTGACATCTTACCTTGGCGACTAGGAAGTAACTCACAAGGTTCAAGTTGAGCAGGTGTCTGAAATCATCTGCTGTGATGTCATCTATTGGCTTGTGTGGTGGATCTGGTCAGATCACAGAGGCAGACAGAGGATAAATCCTTTCTGGACATATTTTGGTTCACAGCAGAGTGGACAGAGTCTTGCTGCGGGGTATGCAGGTGCCATGCTGTGTGTCTGTGGTTGTGTTAGTAGAGCCTAGGCCCGTTTGAGTTTGATGGAGAGACAGAGAGACTCACGCCACCCTGCATTGTTCACCAGACAGTCTATTTGACCAAACTGCCTCACCGTCATCGAGACCAGTTCCTGTGCAGACACACAAAATCATGGTTAATACAGTATCTGGGGACAGCTGCATGGAGTGTATGCAGTATCACGTGTTTAACTTGAATTAGATGCACAAAATGGTCATGACAACAGCTAGCTAATGACTGACTTGGTAGAAGACACCGAGCACCTCCTGTTGATCAGCTCACTCTGACCGTCTCAGTACACTACTGATCTGAATTACCATTGCAAGTTTGTTCACTGAATGAAGGAACGAACTGCAGACAAGAGACTAACGCAGACATTAATACAGTACATAGCACTAATTCACAAAAAAAAAAGAAAAAAAATTTCGAAGGAATGAACAACAGACATTGGATCTCAGTTCACTGACTCACTGGAGCATGCAATATGGCGCCATCTACTGGAACAAGTGAATTGTTTAACGGAGCCAGACTTATAAACGTACAATTACAATATAAACAAAGCAACGTTGTTCTCCTACGTTTAAACTCCAACATGTGCTAATAGTTTATTTTATCGCATATATATCGTTAAATTGTTTGGTGGCCACAGTTGTTACAATATTTTGTTGCGTAGTTTTTCTAACTTGTAGCTTATAGTTTGTTGTAGTTTTGGCAGTGAACAAAGGTGATTCAAAAGATCAAATCATTTTGGTTACCTGAACGAAATGGATCGAATCGAATTGTCGAAATTGTCTTTCACGTTACTAATAAATGAGGGAAAAGGCACCACGTGATAATCTGAGGGTTTCACCTGAATCTCCTCCTCCTTCGTGACGTCACAGGCGATGAACAGGCACTGTCCGGGCCCCTGGCCGTTAAGCTCCGCCTCCAAAGAGCGTCCTGCATCCGCTGCGGAGGAGTTCCCCGTTTGCGAGTTTCACACAGTTCTCTTCATTTGTAAAGTTCAAAGCGGCGTCCGTTTAGATGAGGACAAATCACAATGTAGTGCAAAATCTGCAAAAACTCGGGGCTAATTCAGTTAACAGAAGCAACAAGACAAACAACGTCCCACGAGATACTCACAGCCTATGGCGCAAAACACGACCTTCGCCCCATTTTCCACTGGAAGACAAAAACATGATTGTTTTGATGCCAATACAGAGACCGAGCGATGGCAGAATAACTCCCAATTGGCTGTGCCCAGAAAAGCGGAGTGCAGACAGATCGGTCTCACCGAAAGACCTGACTATCCCTTTTCCTATCCCCTGTGATCCGCCGGTAACGATGACCACCTTGTCGCAGTACCGCAATGTGTTGGACATGGTGCACGGTGTAGTCACGATGTAGCGTAACAGAGCGGCTTTGTCCGTCCGATGTACACTTACACACTGCTGCAATCACCTGACTGTCAAAGTTTCTTTTCCTGAAAAGTCACAAGTTTGCACAGATCCTCGCCTGGGAACTGTGGGACATGTAGTACGAACATAGCTAATTAACCCCCCCCCCCCCATTATAAATGTACTCCCATCAAAAAGCGCTTCAAATCATGTCCTTTTGCATGCATGAATTGCTTTTATTGCGTTACTCACTCTCATGTAACAGCAGAAGTAGTATGGTAGTATAGTATAGTGTATACAAGTAATTTACGCGTGACAGTTACTTATTTGCGTGTTGTTTGTAACATATGAATACTTTCACTATTGATTGTAAAGATGCTAAAATGCTACGATTCGCGGCCGTATTCTTACAGACGGTCCTTCCTCGGTCTTGTTTAAAGTGTTAAACCACCCAGTAATGATTCTTTAAAAAAACATGAATTTAAACGTAATTTTCCAGTATTATTCTTAGAAATTAAATACAAATTTCACTATAAAAGTACGAAATGTTTCACTTGGGGTTTCCGGACATGCACGTGTTGTCATATGCATGTTAGGGATTTTTAGTACATATTTTCTGATCCCCTAGCTGTAGCTTGGATTGGTCCTCCTGCTCCACTTTCAAAAGTTTTTAAGTCCAGATTCAGCTGCAGACTTTCAGATGGGAGACACACGTCTTTCTGGTTATTTCATGGCTTCGGAGCCTGGTGCAGCTGGCTGTCTCTGTTACTGTTACTGTGTGTCTGATCACCGCTCACCTGTGCGTCTGCTTGCTGGTCAGTGCCGTCTGGACAGGGCTAGCGACCCCCCCCCCTGCAAAAGGGTGACATTTGACACTGGAGAGCTGGAAAGCAGTGCCTGTGCTTCGGTGCGCGTGGGGAGGGAGGGGGGTCGAGTGCGAATTTGGGCCACAGGCCTGAGGGGGATTAAATTTCAACCTGATAGCATTTCCAGATACTTCAAGACAAACATTTCAGCAAAGAGAAAAGAGAGAGACCTATAAACAAGTCTATCTACTCCGAGGTTTTGGTGCAGAGGGCTGGTGTGATTAAGGTTAGGATTAGGGTCAACTATAATCAAGGTACTGAGTAACCCTCCTCCCCTGTCCCTGCCACCCTGACATGTGGGTGGGGGTGTTAGAGAGTCAGACGAGGGGGATCGGGACGAGAGGAAGAGTCGCAGCAGGCAGAGCATGAGAGACGCACACTGGAACTGTGGTGGCGTGTCCTGAGCAGTGAGTGAGTGACTCTGTGCCGTCCCCCGTACGTGTGTGTTACCTAGCGTTTGTTTAACCCTAACCTATTTCATTACATTGATTCACTAGTGTAGCTGTCTGTCTGTCCTAGGAAAAGAGTCATTGTCCCTGACAGTAGGGGTTAGATATTTTAGAGTTTGCCATTCTCTTTGAAAGCAGCGTGAATATTTCTGTGCATGGTGCTCAGGTGAAGCGCGATAATATTTAAAGGGCTTCTAGTACAGATCTCGTAATTTGGCTAAAGGGGGGAAGCATTGTGGGGAAACACCTGTGTCGTGCTCAAACATTTGCTTTTTCAAGTTTTTAATCAGCATAGATACTCGTAGTTTCATTACTATGGCAGCAGTCCTGTTAAAGTTATGTCTTATTTTTATTGGGTTATTATTGGATAAGTTTTGGGTTAACGAAACCTTATCCATCCATCTAACGCTATCATGGGGAGGGGGGGGGGGGAAGGTGCTGGAGTTTGTCCCAGGCGGCACAAGGCACCAGGCTGGGCGGCAGCTTGGACGGGATGCCAGTCTATCACAGGGCACTTAGACACACACACACACACATACACACAGATATTGAATGGGGAGTTTACAGACAAACCAGACGGCTTGTTTTAGGGCTGTGGGAAGAAATCAGAGGAAGTCAGTATGGGCAACAGACAGAGGAAGAGTCGATCCTCGAGCTCGGGAGGTGCGATGTAGCAGCGCCTCTCGCTGGCTCAGTTGTGAGGGATTTGCTGGTGTGATTTTCTCCATGCTGTCCTCAGGAAGTATGAGTCAAGGAGACAAAGAGACAGACGTGGGGATGGGGGAGACGGAGCTGAGGCCGGGGGCCGGCGGCAATACACCAACACGCCACTGGGGCGGCGCTGAGACATGCGAGGGCCAGAAGAACTGGCGCTCTGGCTGTGCGTGGAGGGGCGGCTGCGTGGCCAGCGAGCGGCTAGCCATCAACGTGTCGGGCATGCGCTACGAGACGCACCTGCGCACGCTGGCCCAGTTTCCCGACTCGCTGCTAGGCGACCCGCACCGCCGGCTGCGCTACTTCGACCCGATGCGGAACGAGCTCTTCCTGGACCGTAGCCGCGTCTGCTTCGACGCCATCCTCTACTTCTACCAGTCGGGGGGGCGGCTGCGGCGCCCCCCCCACATACCGCTTGACGTCTTCATGGAGGAACTGCGTTTCTACGAGCTAGGCGAGGACGTCATCAGTCGCTTCCGCGAGGACGAGGGCTTTGCCAAGGAGGAGCCCCGCCCGCTGCCCTCCGGGGCTCTACAGCGCCACCTCTGGATGCTCTTTGAACACCCGGAGTCCTCATCTGGCGCCCGCATCATCGCCGTCATCAGCATCATGGTTATCATCGTGTCCATTGTCATCTTCTGCCTGGAGACAATGCCCGAGTTCAAGAAGGAGGAAAGGGAGGTGAGATGCGGGGGGGGGGAGCGAGGGAGGGGGGATTGGGGGAGCCAATGCAGGAGGAAGAGGAGGAGGATGAGGGGTGGTTATAATGAGGAGAAAGCAGGAGCCACACATTAATGGAGGGCACAGACTTACTGAGGTTAAGGACGCATTTGTGAAGGTTAAGGGTGTGCAGGCATTTTAAGACTGCAAAGGTATTAGTAGGAATCAGTGCCCGATCACGCGATCATTTTAGTCGCGTTGTTAAACCCTGTTGCTTAGACTGAGTAGGAGGCCGGCAGGGGCACAAGCACCCTCCCTGGGGGCTGTGGGACGCTCACGGGGCTGCTAATTTCACTCACGCCGTCACCCGCTGAGACTCCAAGCTATGAGCGGTTCAGTGGCTGGCAGGGAGACCAAGGAGCTCCATGGCACTTTTTGGATGAGGGACAGCAAAGGTATTTCCTGAATGAGAAGGAAAATGAGAAGGGGGGGGGGGGTGTGCAAAGAGCAAGGGGGTGATTTAGGGTGGAGCTCTCGTGTTTCTCTTCAGAGATTTCAGGAGCTATTAATAGCAGAAGGACATCCCTGAGAAGACATCAACACATAACTGTACGTTTATAATAATAAACCAGTCAGGTTGCCGGAGATGGGGGGCATATTTCCCAGCCAGATCTGTGCATGTCGGGCTGAGACAGAGAGAATCTGCAGTGCTGTCAGAGGAGGAAGCTGGGGTTCTGATTGCTGATGGCTTTCTGTGGGACGTGCCGGCAGATCAGGGCAGGGTGGACCGAGGGGGCGGACGACTTGCTCAAGCCATTCAGGTCAATCGCTCTCTGTCCAGGTTTTAGTCTTCTTCCACCCATACACTGTAACTGGAGAATGTCTTTATTCTTACATTGGTTATATTTAGATGGGCTCTGTCTGAAAATGTGTGTTTGGTCATAGCCCAGAGTCTCCACAGCGACCTTGAGAGACACGCTAAGGGCAGACTGTGCTGTATCTCACCGACCGACAGGTGCACCACGGCTCCAACTCCAGCTCCGGGGGCCACACAGCCGCCGACCTCTTCATGGACCCCTTCTTTGTGGTGGAGACCATCTGCATATGTTGGTTTTCCTTCGAGCTCTTCATGCGCTTCACCTGCTCCCCCAGTAAGATCCACTTCTTCAAGGACGTGATGAACGTCATTGACTTTGTCGCCATCATCCCGTACTTCGTCACTCTGGGCACCGAGTTGGCCGACACCAAGGGCGGCAGCCCGACCGCCACGCTGGCGGTCATCAGGGTCATCAGGCTGGTCCGCGTCTTCCGCATCTTCAAGCTGTCCCGTCATTCGAAAGGCCTGCAGATCTTGGGCCAGACGCTGAGGGCCAGTCTGCGGGAGCTGGCTCTGCTCATCTTCTTCCTCTTCATCGGGGTCATCCTCTTCTCCAGCGCCGTCTACTTTGCCGAGGCGGATAACAAAGAATCCATGTTCACCAGCATCCCGGAGTCCTTCTGGTGGGCTGTGGTTTCCATGACGACCGTGGGCTACGGCGACATGTACCCGGTGACGGTAGGAGGCAAGTTGGTGGGCTCCATGTGCGCCATCGCTGGTGTGCTGACCATCTCGCTGCCCGTGCCTGTGATCGTCTCCAACTTCAGCTATTTCTACCACCGGGAGATGGAGAATGAGGACACCACTGAGTATGTCCACGTGAGCACAGACATCTGGCAGGTGGACGAGGCGGAGCAGGAGGAGCAGTGGCCTGAGCCGGAGAAGCAGGCCAATCAGCTGCTCTATGAGAAGGGGAGGTATGGAGGCATCTGTGTGCCCCTCAATGGGACGATCCTGGGGGGGCTGTGTGCCGGCCAGGGGGAGGGACACCTGGGGGGAAACATGTACCTCAAGGAGCCCTTGGTGACCCAGGTGTGAACAGAAGGTGACGGCGCAGTGGCAGCCTCGACGTCACTTTACTGGATCCTCAGCCACAGGATCAACAGCATAATCACACAGTGAGAGACTCAGCACCGGATCACTGCATCATCAGAGACAGGATCGACGGTAGATTACTCTATAATCACGCAGTGAGCGACTCTGCACTGGCTCACTGGATCAACACACAGAGACAGGATCAACGGTAGATTACTCCATAATCACACATTCAGAGACTCAGCACCAGCTCTCTGGATCATCACACACAGACATTGCTTGACCAGTAACTGGGGGAAAGTATTACAAATGTACAGTTATAGCAGGAACACAAACAAACAGCAAGATAGAGAACAACAGGGCAAAGAGGAAAGATTATAGAAATTCTTTATTATCCGTTATTGAAAACATAAAAAGATTATTATTTGACTTAGTTATTCATTACTTGAATTACTTGGTCATTATCCCGTTATAAAAATGAAAATGGACTATTTATCCTATTTTTGGTTTCTTTTAAATGTCTTGCCTTGTAATTTGAAGTCTTAACCATATTCATTTTATTGTGCTGAGATTAGATAGATAAACAAAGAGAGAGAGAGAGAGAGAGAGAGAGAGAGAGAGAGATTGAGTGGGCCTGCTGATTATCGTATGCATGGTTTGGCTAGCCTGGCTGCTGATTATGTTGGCACTGACCCAGCTGGGTGTCACAAGCTCTCTGCAATGAGAGATGCCCACCACCAGCTCCCTGGTCCTGCTGAGGCTATAGGGCAGGCCTTCCTCTGTCCTTAACTCAGAGTTGTACTGCTGTTCTCGGGGTTGGTCTCCATCTGTGACTGGTCCATAACCCATCGGGGCACTGCACAGCTGTGGCAGCTTCTACAGGCTTCTGGCAGAGCTCAAGGGGGTGAAGGTGCTGAATACTGAGACGCGCTTCGAGGGCTGACTCCCAGTTCTGTCATAATTCTTTGTACAGTCTGGGTGGGCTTGAGGCCTAAGGTGTATGGGGAGGGGGGGGGGAGCAGAGAGATGGGGGGTATAAGGGGCTGCAGTAATAGGGGGGAGCCCCCCAGTGGGCTTCGTCTTTCTCATCTCCAGCGCCTGATCACTTCCCCGCTCCCATAGAGCTTCCCAGGAACGCCTGTAAGCTGCGCTGTTAGCTGTGATCGGTGCCTGCTGCTGCCCCCGTATGCATGGGCAGAGTATTGAATATATGTATGTATGCATAGGGTTTATATTTGCGCAGGTAAAGAACGTTTTACTCAGATTTACGGAGTTCAATTTACACATAAGCACACAGAAACACACCAAGCACAGCCAAACACACCATTCCCAAACTAAAACACATATGAACATCCTCAAAATTGCTTTATTAGCGTAACACAAATGTACAAAAAAAAAAACAAGCAAACAAGAAAGCGATATATATTAATATTCCAGTCAAGTGGGATGATAGTAATGTGTGAAGACTGTAAAACACAAGGACAAGTGATAGACACGTCCGGAAAGGTGATAGTGATGAGTAGACAGGACACAGCACTTTGGGAACCAGTCTACAGGAGGGACACCCCCATGCATATTACTGCAGGGGCCAGTCTACAGCCAGGGATACCCCCACGCATATTACTGCAGGGGCCATTTTACAGTCAGGGGCACCCCCTGCACACAGCACTGTGGGGGCCAGTCTACAGCCAGGGATACCCCTGCACTCAGCACTGTGGGGGCTAGTCTATAGGCAGGGACACCCCCACACATATTACTGCAGGGGCAGTCAACAGGCAGGGACACCCCCTACATACAACCTCCATCACTCATGCTCCTCCAACACACAGGCAAACAGCCCCCCCCCCCCCGATCTGCACACGCTGTCATTTCCTGTGGAGGAATCCTGGACTATGTACCATGTGGAGGCGAGACCCAAGCTGCACCCCAAAGGGGTCCTGGGAGTCCAAGTCTGTGGCCCCCTGGGGTGGTGCGGGCGCCTCCTCGCTGCCCCCCCCTGGGCCCACCCCTGAGATCAGAGCGTTCTTCACTGGGAGGAACTGGAAGAGCTGCGAACTGTCCTGTCCAGGTGACTTTGGTGCAAGAGAAACAGGAAGTCCTTGGTGAGGAGACAGGAAGAGGGTATATCCATCTGGCAGGAGCAGCTCCCGGAAGGTGCAGTCCTTCTCTCTGTACAGCCGCTGAATAAAGATCTTCTGTTAGTCTGAGTCGGTGATCATCACTGTGTCGCTGTTTGAATGGTGCGACTGAATCACTCAAAACAATGCTGATAGGATTCAGAAGTGGGAAAATCACAAGAATGTTCAAAGTCAAATTGGTGAAGAAAAATATAAGCGATGAAATGAGGATTTGTGCTTGTAAGTATAGAGTGGCTCTATGGATGGTACAAAGATGTTAGTCGGTGATGTAACATGTGATGGTTACCTGGCCTCTGAGATGTCCCTCCTGGTCTACACACAGGTAGAGGGATGATCTCACACCCCGAATTACTGTTTCACCAGCTTTCACAGACCTCAATTCCAGTAAACCTGGAATGCATATACACTTAAACGCGTGTATCAGCACAAAACTCTATCTCAATTAAATGCTTATGGATATTACCATTACCTGTCTGCTGCAGTGTACACCTTGAGCTAAATGTTAGACTAATAGTGCGCACTGAACTGTATGTTAATTAAAGTCACACTTTCTGTTAGCTTTGTGCTAATGAAAGTGTACACTTACTGTTACAGGCATGGTAAAGAAAGTGCACTCCTACTGATATTTGCATGCTAATGAAAGTGCACACTCGCTCTTAGCTGTGTGCTAATGAAAGTGCACACTTACTGACATTTGTATGGTAATGAAAGTGCACACTTACTGACATTTGTATGGTAATGAAAGTGCACACTTATGCTAGCTGTGTGTTGATCAACGTGCATTTTGTTATCCGTGTATTAATAAAAATACACACTTGCTGTTAGCTGTTCGTTAATGAAAGTGCACTCAATGACATTTACATGCTAATGAAAGTGCACACTCACTGTTAGCTGTGTGCTAATGAAAGTGCACACTTACTGTCAGCTTTTTGTTAATGAAAGTGCACTCAATAATATTTGTATGCTAGTGAAAGTGCACACTTACTATTAGCGGTGTGCTAATGAAAGTGCATACTCACTGTTATCTGTATGTTAATGAAAGTGCACACTTACTGTTATCTGTATGTTAATGAAAGTTCACACTTACTGTTAGCTGTCTGCATGGGAGATCCTGTTACAGATCCATCTGGAGCTATTTCCAGGAATAGTCCCTGTCTTCTGTTTTCTACCACAATGAGTACAGTCAAAATAAATTTAAAAATGTCACAATTACATCAAACAACCATAATCATAAAAAAAACTAGGATATTACCTGTATAGAGGTGCCTCTCTCTGACTTGATCATTAAAGTACATAAGCGGGCTCTCGGGGATGTAGAAGGACAGGCTAGTGTGAAGGAGGAGGGAAGAGAACAGGAGGGCACAGCGGCGACTCTCACACAGAAACATGGGAGCAGGACCTGGGGGCGGCACCAGAACTCACCGCCCAGATGGAGTTTTAACAGGCGCTGGGGCGCGACTTGCCTCCGCATGAAGAATCACGGCGAGGTTAGAAAGTCGTCAGTGCTTCTGTGACGTGGTCCGCGGAGCTGCACCTCCTTATATATGGCATAAGAGCGCCGGGTGAGTCACCCCATGGCAAGCAGAAGATAAGAGCAGATAAGGAAATTAAAGGCATGGCAAGAGCTGGTGCCACGCTGCCCCCTGACCTCCGTCCATCTGGGGCAGTGACCTATGACTTCACGCTCGCTGCTTCTCCTCCTGCTGTGAGGGCCTGCTCATCCCGCTGTGATCGGCCACCCCTGCATACCTGTCTAATTATGACATCATCGACCAATTAAAGATCGATAGAGACCCCCCACGCACCATAGCGGCACATGAACGTGCATACACACTGAGAGTTATACGGGCATCATCAGAGCAAGCAGCGCGAATGGAGTTCCTAGTGCTATAACAGTGTCTCCCAGTCCGGTCCTTGTGGACCCACTGACCCTCCTTCCCAGCTGAGCAAAAAAACGTGGACTTTCTGATATTGAGCTGGGAGGGAATAAAAACATGGACCGTCTGTGGCTCTCCGAGGACGGGGTTGGGGAAAAACTGCGCTATAGTAATGGCTCTCAATGCTGGAGATAAGGCACAAATAAACGCCCACAGTGATTTACTACTGTGTTTATAATTAGAGCAAACTAACATCACCAATGCGCAGATAAGCACATGACATGAATATGAGATCGATACGGACAAGCTGACATAACAGTCTGTCTTCTTTAATAGCCCTGTTACTCATAATTACAATGTAAACAGGCCTTGAGCCCCTGCTAAGGTTAATGGGTAATTATCCTCCTCAGCACAGACAGAGACAGAGGAAATTGCTCAGTGCCCTGAAATGCTACATACCCCACACTTCCGGCAATACCAGTGTGCACACATCACTTGGAAATGTGCAAATTATTTTACTGTGCTGCTTTACCACCTGCCCCCACCTATGATAGACACATAGTCCAAACAGGGTTTGGCAGAAACACTGACAAAAAACAAAATCAATCAATAGAACATGAACCACCAAGATATTGTTACAATTAAGGTACCGGACCATTCAAAGTGTCCAGTTTTCCTAATGTTCCCGGAACGTTACCCTATTACTACAACTAAGACTAATAATTTATGGAAATGTATACATTTATGCAAAAACAGAGGGAGTAGCAGGTAACACTGTTGTTTTACACTTCTAAGGTCATGTGTTCAAGGCTGAAGGTATTTTTGCAGTAATAACACTTTGCAGTTTCATAAAATTGTATACTATTTATTCATAAAATGAATTTTTTATTATGGTCAAATATTTTTCAACATTGCGTTAAAATTATGTTCAGGTAAAAATGTTATCTTGAAAACATTGACAGAACCTTTGTTAATATGTTTAAGGTGGAAATAATGTTCCTGTAACGTTACAGTATGAACGTCTTCTGCTAACTTCAGAAAACATTGGTGAAAGAGCGTTGTGTGTTTCCTGTTAGCTGAGCAAGTGTATAACATGCAGAAAAGGCAGCACTATAAAACTAGAGGCTTTTGGTGAAATAAAATCTTATTTAATTATTTTTATATCTCCACTATACTCAAAATAGACCCTCCAGTAATAATGCCTGCAATAAAAGTGAATGACTGTTAACTCTGTAAATTGCCATGATTCATCCTTGTTTGACTTTCAGTAGGAAAGTTCAGCATAATTAGTTAACCCCAGTTGTAAAGCTGAAGGTTATATAAACACAAGCACATTGGCACATATCAAATGACCATTTTTTTCCCCATGTGGTGTGGGTTTTGTCAAGAAAGAGCAACAGGAGATGGGTGAGGGGGTGTCACCAATCAGAGCAGCGAGTCACATCACCTGACCTCTCTGCAACGTCATGTGACTCTCACTTGCTTACAGCCCCATCTCTCCTCTCATTGACCCCTGGGTGGTCTGCATCGAGATGATCCTCAATCATTCACTCTGTTTTTGCAAACATTGTGTCTTTCAGCTTTATGCCTCCATCGCACAGGTATCTCAGACTGAAGAGGACAAACGCAAAGCCATTTCACACACTCTGCCATAAAAACAGGGAGTGTCACGCAGTAATTGAAGGTCATTATACGCTATGTGTCCTTTATTTAAATGAGAGAGACACAGCTGATAGACAGAGACGATACCAAGACTTTGAAGGTCAGTTCAGATGGAAAACTTGAAAGGGTACACTTTAAAAACACATACAAAATTTTATAGAGAGACACAAGTCCACACAGCTTAATAAAAGTAACTCATAAATACAGATAGACTAAGACAGGATGACCAGATATTTCATGTCAGGGAGCACACTTTGAGCTACTTCAGATTATGCAATTGACTTTTATTTGAAAGGCTCCTGATATTGGCTAAACGGTTTTCTTCTTGTTTCCTTGATTGAAAGACTTGTCCAGCTGTTTCACATTAATATTAGTACTACATGCATGATTATAGGATACTGACCAATCAGAACACAGCACGAACTCAGTGTTCAAGGAAAATTCAGGGCCATTTAATTGAAATGGCACTTCACAAATCCTGTCCTAACTCAGTGCCCTCCCTGACGTGGATAATCTCGTCAACCTAAACTAAGAACCATGTTACCCAAACAACAAAATAAACATATGCCCAAAACTAACATGTCGAAAATGTGATTGTTCATGGTCATAACTGTGATCAGCACAGAAGTTGAGGCTTGCGGACTGAGAAGGTATGAAGTAGATATGAAACTGCCCATGTGACCCACTGGTGACGGGATGGAATGATACCAAAATTCTCAGTGTGGGCCTGTCATCCCTCATGTCATGCTAAGATGGTCACCATGGCAACAGCATTGTCCCTGAAAGGTTTCTACTGACCATTTAAAATTACTGTGACCACTTATGTTTTTTTTTTTAATAACTATTTAATATCATTTCAGTAAATGCATTGCTCTGTGATCTTTGAGGTACATTTTCTGATTTAAACATTTATTCAAATTTTTGTTTGTATGATAATACTGTTTTTGGGATATTCTATTTGTGAACCATGTACTTTTTACATTTGCTCTGTGTTTATTTTCACTGTCCGCTGTCTTTGCACATCATCTGTTTTGCACTGTATTTTTTTCACCTTGTTCTTGTTGCTGTTTGCATCAGAATTACAATAAACATTGACTCTGGAGGGTTGTCAGTGCTGGTGCTGATAGGAGTCATCTGTGGTTTGTTGAAACACTTACAATGTTGAATCTGAAATGTGCCCAGTACAGGGGTATTAAGGAGTGGCTCCGGGAGAGGACAGGGGTATTAAGGAGCGGCTCCGTGAGAGGACAGGGGTATTAAGGAGCGGCTCCGTGAGACGGCAGGGGTATTAAGGAACGGCTCCGTGAGAGTAGTTACATTCTGGGACAGTGTAGTCACACCAAGCCTGGGTCACAATGTGGAGAGTGTGATCATGGTGAGGCTTTGTCACAGTGGGGACAGTGTTGTCACCCCGAGGCCAGATTACAGTGTGGTCACAGTAGGGGACAGTGTAGTCACACTGACGCCAGGTTACAGTGGGGACAGTGTGGTCACAGTGGGGGACAGTGTAGTCACACCGAGGTTGGGTCACAGAGGGGATAATGTGGTCACACTGTGGCCCTATCACAGTGGGGACAGTGTGGTCACACTGACGCCAGGTTACAGTGGGGACAGTGTGGTCATGCAGAAGCTGGGTCACAAGGTAGGATGGCATGTCTCCGATCATAGGCTGTGTCATCGCTTTCCTCTCCATCACTTCTTTCCTTCTCCTCATCTGCATCGCTGCGTCTGTCCAGCTGTTGTTTACAGAGCCATTCTTTTTCTCTGTCTATCTCACGGCCTCTTGCTGGGACAGAGTGAGGCAGGATGGAAACCTGTGGTGGAAGAACACACAAGCTGATATATAGACGTTACTGTCACATGCATCTGTTATATACACCCGTTATATTTACATACACCCGTTACATACACCCATTACCATCACATACACCTGTTACATATACCTGATTCATATGAGATACCGTTACATGCGCCTGTTTTATACATTCCATAAAAACCCGTAGATGTACTAGTTATATATAGTTACAGTGATATACAGTGGTACCTCAATACTTGAACTCATTAGAACTCGAATTTCTTAGTCGAACCAACCAGTTTAAAAAAACATGACCTAGATCTCAATCTGAATCTCAGAAGTCGAACTGTGAATGCCGACCTAAGATAACTTGCACACACGGGGAAATGAGTCACGTGGCACATCTCTCAGCGGAAAGAAAGGGTAACGGTTTAGTCCCAGCCTCGCATTTGCTGTGATAGCATTGTTTGTTGGTGATAGTGGTTTTTAAATTGAAAATATCAGGTAATACACTGTACTTTATATAATTTTGGTAGCCATTGCACATTGTTTTGTACTTTACAAATTTGTCATGCCCGGCTAGTACTATCCTCCTGTGTGCCATGCCTCCCTTGTTAACCTCGTGCGATATCCCAATGTCATCAGCTATTTGTTGTTATTTCCAATTAGTCATGTGTATTTAAGTTTGCGTTCAAGTATGCTTCCCCACTCCTGTCATTGACGTCTGCTCCATGTTGTGCCTTGTTTGCCAGCAATAAACCCTGTGTTCTTGGATTTCCGTCTGCCTGACCCTGATTCTGCGTTCCCTGTTCACAAGTCCTGCGTGCGGTGTGACAAAATTACTGTTTTGTTAAATGTGCTTATATGTATTTATTATGCTCTTCTTGTTTTATCCTGTTCATTTTGTGTTTAAATGCTAAAAAAATCCGCTCCTTCCGTGTGCCACGCCCCCTCGTTAACCTCTTGTGGGATCCCTATGTGATCAGCTGTTTCTGGTTGTTGTCATTAGTCCTCTGTATTAAGTCTGCGTTTCAGTTTGTTTCCCCAGTCCGGTCATTGGGTGCGTTCGACTTGCTTACAGTGCTGGCTCTAAGCAACGCTTTCTGATCCTGATGCAATGCATTACAGTAAGATGCATTGTGACTTTTCACCTGGCTGCACAAACTGGAACCGTCTCTGTGACGACACACCTTTGCCCTTATTGGCTGAAGAGTTTAGTTATATGCATGACGTTTGTATCCCAGGCAGTTCCGATGCGTAATCTGCTATTTCTACCGAATATCACGTAAGGCACTGAGCACTGGTTTTCAGGTAATTTACCTGGTAAAATAAAGTTTAAATAAATGACAGAAATGCTCTAGTACACATAAGTTAGTGATTTATTTATTGTTAGTTACTGTAATGTTGTGCTGCTTTATTTGGTTAATCATCCAGTCTGTGAAGAAGGCATTCAAGTTAGAATTGCACTGTAGTATGACTCATTATCTGGCGCATACAATTTATATTAGGTCAGCGTTCACAGTTCGACTTCTGATATTCAGATCAAGTTCAAGGTCAAACTAGTTTGTTCTACTTTTAAGAAATTCGAGTTCTAGTGAGTTTGAGAACCGAGGTACCACTGTATATCGATTACTGGTGCCTTAACAGACTTTCTGAACTCTCTTTGGACAGTCCACTTGGGCAGTCCGCCTCATTGGACAGTCCATCGGTCCGGTGTCTGGCTAATGGTGTCCCGCTTAATGGTACGACACGATCACCAACCCACCTGCGGGTCATGTGATGGCAGGATGCAGTATCCAGGCTCAGTGGCGCGGAGAAGGCTGGTCGAAGGGCGGCTCCGCAGCTGGGGAGAGGGGGGGCACAGGGACACGGAGGAGTGGGAGTGGCCTGAGGGGGGAGACGGTGTGCAGGACTGAGGCTGTGAGCAGAGAAGTGGAGGGGGGCAGCCATGATGGTTTGGTGAGGGCAGCGTTGGTGAGCGGGGGGGCAACTTGGGGGGCTTCACCGGGTACACCAGGTCCATTTCCGTTAGGACAACAGGCAGCACACCCCCTGTCAGGGAGAGGTCCCTGTCAATTTCTGCCAGTTCCTCCCGTGACAGGAAGTCCACGATGCCGGCACCAAATGAGTCCCCCAGCACGTTGATGGAGGTGCGCATCCTGTCCCTGCAGGGCAGCCATCTGTCACACACTGCGGTCGGCCACATATCAGGGGTCCAAAGTCTAGGCAGATTGCTCTGCTCGGTGGTGCTACTTAATCTGACCATTAGGGGGCGCATTCCCATAATATGATTGACTTTGTCCCTATGGCATAGATCTGGAGAACATTTCCAAGGAGACACACTTCGATGAACTGCACTCACAGGAGCCAGTCCACAGCAACAAGCAGGCTGACGTCTTGGGTAGGAAGACCCACTGCCGTCAGGATGAGTAGCATGGTGACCAGGCCGGCGCTCGGGATGCTGGCTGCTCCCACACTGGCCAGAGTAGCTGTCATGCTGTGGGATGCCGAACCAGGTCAGAGGTCACATAGGCCAGCTTTCACTTTGCACAGCAGTTTGAACCCACTACAAATGCCTGGCTATGTAACACTGACAGGGAGAGCCTTTCTGGATCTGATAGCAGCCCAGAAGAACTTTGACAGACTACAAATGCTGGATCGGAGAGATGATAAAACAGTGAGATGCCTTCATGCCCTCAGACCACACCCACCTGATGAGCCCACGCCTCCTCAAGAAGAGGCTACGTCCACTCGGTGAGGCTGCTCCCACCTGACAAGGCCGATCCCACCAAACGAGACCACACCCATCAATCAAGGCCACACCCACACAGAGGCCACGCCCATCCGAGCAGACCACCCGATGAGGCTGCGCCTACCTGACAGTGAGGATTTGCCCACCATCTAGCTCGATGTCGTTCATCTGAGCGATGAAGATGGCAGCCACCGCCTCATACAGGGCGGTGCCATCCATGTTGATGGTGGCGCCGATGGGCAGCACGAAGCGGGTCACACGCCTGTCGATCCGCAGGTTCTCCTCCAGACAGCGGAAGGTCACGGGCAACGTCCCCGCGCTGGGGGAGACGAGCGCCAGGGCCACGCAGGGGCCACAAAGAGTTTTTTTATTACTATGCTGCTTGTTACAGTCACTTCAGTTTAAAGGAGATTCAGCTGGGAGTAAAAGCAACAACAATAACAGACCAAAGACCAGGTGCATCGCAGGGGCGGAGCAAAGGGCTGGGCCACAAATCCCAGTCCCCTCTGCATGCTCTTCCTGAGGCATATGGGAATCATACAACAATGACTGGGCCCATTGTGTCTCATTGTAAGTCAATGAGAATCATACAACAATAACTGGGAGCTCAAAATGGCCCATTGTGTCTCATTGTAAGTCGTGTGTGTATATCTATGTGTACCCTGTGATACCACCAAAGGTTCACTTCTGCCTCTTCCTGCTTGGACAAGCTCCTCTGACCTAGATCAGTTGGTGAGAGAGATCATAGTTTGGATTTTCTAAGCTTGTGATATCCTGTCTCAGCATTCAGGAGCAAAACACTTAACTCAACATAACACAGGCGAAGATGTGCACCTGAAATGGTAATACGCAAAGACACGCAGAGAATGAGTGTGAAGAGACGTGCCGCCAGCTCACACAAACCTGCTGGCTGTGCCCAGCGCAGTGATCCAGGCCTGGAAGATGCCCGAGTAAAAGGCAAAAGGGTTCATTCTTGTGACGGCGAAGAAGATGAGCGGCAAGATGATGCCCCCATGGACCATCAGGCCCACCATGACGGTCACCATGTACATGCCCAGCTGCTGGGCCACCACCTCCAGGTCTCCGATGGCCGCTATCTTGCCACAGATCAAAGAGGCGATGCCCACAGGAGAGTACCTGTGCATGGCAGAGCGGGGTGTGGCTTAGTGGGGTTTGGCTGAGTGGGGTGTGATTGAGAGGGGTTTGGCTCAGTGGGTGTGGCTTAGTGGGGTGTGATGGAGTGGGGTTTGGTTGAGTGGTTGTGGCTGAGTGGGGTTTGGCTGAGTGGGATGTGACTGTGGGGTTTGACTGAGTGGGGTTTCGCTGAGTGGGATGTGGCTGTGTGGGGTTTGGCTGAGTGGGGTTTGGCTGAGTGGGATGTGACTGAGTGGGGTTTGGCTGAGTGGGATGTGACTGTGGGGTTTGGCTGAGTGGGGTTTGGCTGAGTGGGATGTGAGTGTGTGGGGTTTGGCTGAGTGGGGTTTGGCTGAGTGGGGTTTGGCTGAGTGGGTGTGGCTGATTGGCGTGTGACTGAGTGGGGTTTGGCTGAGTGGGCGTGGCTGAGTGGGTGTGGCTGAGTGGGCGTGGCTGATTGAGGTGTGGCTGAGTGGGGTTTGGCTAAGTGGGCGTGACTGAGTGGGGTGTGACTGAGTGGGCATGGTTGAGCGAGACATATGTATCATGTGAGCAGACATGCTCCCCCAGGGCCAACAGTTGTCAACAGACGGAAAGATTTAACAGGCATGGAGACTCACCACATTATCATGGAGACCATCTTCATAATGATCTCATTGAGGATGTTAAAGAAGTCGGCCATGGCCTTCGCCCTCTCGCCCATCCTGCCCATGCACACTCCGAAGGTGATGAAGAAGCCGATCAGGCCTGGCCGGGAACGCGAGCATGTGACTCCCCCATCTCTCCGCCACTTCCCGAAAGCCCTGTGGCTGTTCTGATCACCGCTGCTCTTGCCTTCCCCACAGACCCCAAGCCCTGACTCCACAGCGCCCTCCTCAGTCCGGGCCAATCTCACTCACCCAGCACGTTCATGCCCCATTTCAGCTCCAGTTTCTTCTTGGAGATGAAGACCGGTTCAGTCTGGTTCTGGACTGGCACGGCTACCGTCTTAATGCCCGTCTGAACCTACGTATGAAAACAGAAGCACTGCGTTGCATAGGAGCATGAGCTGCGGCAGAGAGCTCACAGCCAGAGCTCGCCAGCTGCCTGGGGGATGGGAACATCATTGCACCAGCAGGGATGGAGGCCTTTTCATAAAAAGGATACTTGAAAAACAGCATTTTGAGCTAAGAGAGGGACTGCAGGAGCGCCGGGCGTCTGTTGGTTCGCATTATCCGGGGCATGGATGAACAGGGACGATGTCTCCCCTGCATCAATGCATTCTGATACCTTCTGAAACCTGAATCGCCATTCCTCAGACTGGCTATAGCAAAAGGTAGTGAACCACATTCTGCTGCCAAATTTAACTGAAATAGAAACAGGATACAACTGGTCGTAAAATAATGGGATGTCAGTTGCTGACCTGTGTGTGTCGTATTCTATTTTGGAGCAGTATAGAATGTTAGTCGGCTTTCATAGTAATAGAATAGAAAGTGGGTAGGTTTGAAAGGTCCATGTTAGAGGCCGCTTGGATCTCTATGGGGCTCAGTGGTTAATGAGGTCACCCAGGTCTTTGTGAATCTGAGCAGTCAGTGAGGTCACCCGGATCTGTATGAATCTCAGTGGTCAGTGAGGTCAGTCAAGTCCATGTGAGTCTCAGCAGTCAGTGAGCTCACCTGGGTCCATGTGAGTCTCAGCAGTCAGTGAGCTCACCTGGGTTTGTGTGAGTCTCAACAGTCAGTGAGCTCTCCTGGGTCCATGTGAGTCTCAACAGTCAGTGAGCTCACCTGGGTCCGTGTGAGTCTCAGCAGTCAGTGAGCTCACCTGGGTTCGTGTGAGTTTCAGCAGTCAGTGAGCTCTCCTGGGTCCGTGTGAGTCTCAGCAGTCAGTGAGCTCACATGGGTCCGTGTGAGTCTCAGCAGTCAGTGAGATCATCTGGATCTGTATGAGTCTCAGTAGTCAGTGAGGTCAGTCAGGTTCATGTGAGTCTCAGCAGTCAGTGAGGTCACCCAGGTCTGTGTGAGTCTCTGTGTTCAACGACATCTACAGCTCAGCATCCTCACCTGCTGGAAACAGGCCTGGACCAGGTTCTCTGGGAACAGGTTCCGGATGAGGTCCAGGAAAGCATCGAGGCTGCTGACCTCCTGATTCTTCAGAGCTGTGTGCACTTGAGCTCTGAGGTGAGGCTTACCTGGGTGGATCCCCAAAACCAGTATAACCCCTAGTATTGCTGCAATGATTGTTGTGGACAGGTAGTAGATCATGGCCCTGGTACCCATCCTGCCACTGGAGCGGGCATCCAACCCAGCCAATCCTGATCCAAAGGGAAGGATAGTGTAAACAAAATAGCCAATCCTGACACAGAGGGAGGAATAATATAAAACTGTAGCCAGTAGTGGCACATGAATTTCACAATGTTCCTTGAATACATGTGACAATAAAAACAAAATGAAAACGTTTTATGAGTTGTGTGCATGGTGCTGACAGTCCTCTACCACCATTTAATGGTAGGAAAGGTGTGGCTGTTAACCTGTAATCAGGCTGGAGATTATAAGAGGGAGTATAAGCATCTTCAGCATCCTCATCAGGATGTCACCAGGAAAGGAGATGAGCATCAGCGAGCTGGAATCCAGGTCAGGTATGTATCTCAGCATCATTCCAAATATGGAGCCCAGGACCACACCTGGGTCACACAGGGGAAAGAGAAGAATTGTCAGGGTACGCTGTGGGTGTGGCAGGGTCACATGAGGGAGGTGGAAGAGGAGAGCTGTCAGGGTACGCTGGGGGAGTGGCTTGGTCACGCAGGGGGAAAGAAATATGTTTGATATACAGACCGCACTGTGACAGAATCACAGTTAATTTTATGCACACAAACCACACACACAAGTACTGTGAAAAGCACCCAAACACTGTCACATGCAAACAAGCACTGCACATACACACACACACACACACACACACACAGAAACACTGCCACATGCACACAAGCACTGCTGAACGCAGAGGTGATTTTGCTCACCCAGCACAGTGAGTGTAAGCAGCAAGTTTTCAGTGATCCAGCCACAAGGGTCCATCCGGTCACTCTTACTTAGAGGCTGGAGTTGTCCCACACACTGCCCCCTGCTGGTCATCCTGCAGGAAGACACCGAAACAAAGCTTGAGGCATTCCTTTTGCTCAGTCTGCATGAGGCATCGCCACAGCTGGGCTCACTCCTGGTGATTTATGCCCATAGCAGACACAGCGAGTAACAGGCACTGATGCCCGGTTTGGTTTTAAATTTCCCGGAAGCTTTTAATGTCATTGATAGGTGTGTGGTGTGTGAACTTGCCACAGGCCATGGAATCCAGAAACGAGAGGCCAACAGCGTGCTAATATAACCATACAGGAAGTCCTCGACCCCGGGGCTGATGTCCCAATCCAGAGGCTATGTGAAGGCTCGCCATCCTATGGGGCAGAGCACGGGCTCCGTTATCCTGTGCTTTAAGAGTGACAGGAGGATGCGAGGATGAAAGAGCAAGCAGTGTGTGTGTCTCTGACTGTGTGTATATGTGCACGTCTGTGTCTCTCTGTGTCGGTCTGTGTCTGGCTGTATGTTCCGTGTCTGTCTGTTTATCTGTCTGTCCGTCTGTGTGTGTCTGGCTGTGTGTTCTGCGTCTGTCTGTGTCTGGCTGTAAGTTCCGTGTTTATCTGTGTGAGGGTGTTTGTCTGTGTCCGTCTGTGGGTGTCTGGCTGTGTGCCTGTGTCTGGCTATGTCCAAGTGCTTGTCTATGTGCGTCTGTGTGTATGCATGTGTCTGTTTATCTCTGTCTGTCTGTGTCTTAGTGTGTCTGCGTGTCCTACCAGCATGCTAGCAGTAGCAGCTGAGTCTGGACATAAATAAGCATACAGAATTGATCCAGCAGCAACACAGGCTGCCAGGGGGCCTCAGTGTGAGTGGTGGTGTATGAACACAGTGAGCCACATTCAGTCGGTGTATCTCTTTATATATCTCTATGTATATATCTCTATGTATACATCTCTATGTATAAATCTCTATGTATATATCTCCATGTATATATCTCTATGTATATATCTCTATGTATATATCTCTATGTATATATCTCTACGTACAGTTGTGTTCAAAATAGCAGTCCTACATGACTAACCTAATTGATCACCATTTTTGGTAGAAATGATATTTCTACATGGCAAATTATTTATTAGTAGGTGCAGTAGAGTAATGGAAAACCAACAGACCCAGCAGTCATGACACGCATGCTGCTGATTATGTGTAACAGAATCATTACTTGAAAAGGGCGTGTTCAAAATAATAACAGTGTGAAGTTGAATCAGTGAGGTCTTTCATTCTGGGAAAAAGTAGGTGCCAATTATGGACCTTATTTAATGAAGAAAGGCAGCAAATGTTGTACGTGCTGGTTATAGTACATTTCTCTCTGAAATTCTGAGTAAAATGGGCCGTTCCAGACATCGTTCAGAAGAACAGCGTCCCTTGATTAAAAAGTTGATTGGAGAGGGGAAAAATAAAGAAGTGCAGAAAATAATAGGCTGCTCAGCTACAATGATCACAAATGCTTTAAAATGGCAACCAAAACCTAAAAGACGTGGAAGAAAACGAAAAACTATCATTCATTCATTAAGGGTATACGCAAGTACAAACAACTAGGATATGGTGGGAGTACGCGCTCTACGCTACTTCACGGCGGGAGTAGCGGCCAGAAGTCATACTACCTGGAATTGACGATCAGAAAAAAACAAATGTTGCGGACAGGAAACGGGAGCCCAAGGATCACAATTTGCACTTAAAGTCCTCTTCGTTCGTATGTCTGAGAGATCATAAGTAGATGAGCGTCTGCATTTGGTGCATGCATTTTTATACTTGTCTGTAAATGTGTGTATATATAAAATGTGTGAAAATGTGTTTATATACTTGTCTGCATGGATGTGTATATATAAAATGTGTGAATATGTGTTTATGTACTTGTCTGAATCTGTATGTGTGTATAAGATGGGACCTTTGCCTGCGCTCCTCTAGGATGTCTTTTAGTTAGCAGATGTAAAAAAAAAAATCATAATGATAAACAATTCTGGCCAAAAATGACTCATGAAAATATGAAAGTTTCCAAATATTAAAAACATGATCTGGTCAAAAAGCCACTTAACATTACAACATATGAATGAAATCTAATAAAATTTCAACATGACTGCCAGCCAAAATGTTAAGTGTTTGTTACTGTTAGTTTACATGAACAGCAACGCAGTCATCGCTCAAAGTATGCTGATCTCGGCATGAGTATTTGCGTAAGGGTCCAATGATCGATATCCTTCATAATCCTAAAAATGAGCTTAAATGGCCAAACTGCAAAATGTAACCCCCCGTGACCTCCTCCATATTCACCAGTGGATTTCAGCAGGTACACTGTGTATACACACGATTAACAGCATTCAGTATGGAACTCTTGCCCTGCTGAACAAAATAAGCCCTGCCACGGCTCAGACCACCAAGAAGGGTTTTCACACACAGGGATTATGAACCCTCCCTTTTAAAGGATCTCTCAGCCACCCATTAACCTGCAGCTACTTGAATTCAGAAACAACTCAAGAAACAAACAGCTAGCAAAATGACAAATTCAACAATGCATCACAAACCCCACCTTTTCGTAAAGCTTCATCGCGCCATAGCTGGCCACTCACTGAGGAGAGCACACCGGTAATCAGTTTTTAAAATTAGGATACGCAGCCAAAAATGGATTTAAGCAGAATAAACTACAATTAAACCCAATTAAAGCACTTTTTACACTTTTTTTTTTTGCAGGGTGGGTAATTTGGATGTACTGTGGGAAAAGCTGACCGAATGTCACGGTCTTGGAACTGATCGAGAAAAGATTTATATTACTTGTTGTTGAGGGCCAAAGCTTTGAAAATAATATTTTTGTACAGTAGTAGGGATATGCAGAATGCTAATAATGACAAGAGAAAAACACAATACTGCGAACACCTTTACAGTCTGAGTATGTTTATCTGTGTAAGTAAAACTTAGAAACTGATTTATGTTTGGTGAGCAACTTGTGACTATCAGGATGTAAACCAGACCATGTTTGTGAATGTTATGCAAGTTGATTAGGTGTTTTTGAGCATTTTATTTTTATGTCCTATTTTTGTAATATTTTTTTAAATAGGGGCACAGGCTATGGGGCTACAAACATGTCTGTATGTGTTTATATATAAAATGTGTGAATATATGTTTATGTGCTTGTCTGTATGTGTGTATATATAAAATGTGTGAATATATGATTATGTACTTGTCAGTATCTGTGTGTATATATAAAATGTGTGTACGTATTTATATACAGTACTGTGCAAAAGTGATATTAATGTTGGTGTAAAACTATGCTATTATGCTTGTCAATGTTTGTTAGCTTAGCCATTCCAAAACTTCTTAAATCACCCCAAATTTAATAAATAGATGGAATACTTGAGGTGCCCCTGAGGAGAGGTTTGGGAACCAGTTAATTTACTGCAGCTATCCAACTAGATTTCAGTAACTTTCTGGAAAACAGAAGAAATTACTATTAGTTTTTATTATATTACTCTTAATTTGCATATGTGCTTATGTTAAATTGTGTTTTTTGTTCTGAGCAGAAGTGCACTTACTACCCAGATAAATAACTTTAAACATTTCTTTGAAGTGCCTAAGACTTCTGCACAGTATGGCATCAGTCTGCGTCTGTGTGTATATTTAATATCATGTGTGTGTTTATATATGTTTCTGTATCTGTGTGCTTAGTAGGATTACTTTCAGCGGCTGATTGTTTGCTGTGAGCTTTTCAGAGAGATGGAGATATAATCCCATAATTCCCTGGCACCAGCACACCAGGAACAAACGCTGTGATTGGAGCCCCTGATGGTGGGCAGCCCTGGCCACACCCACAGTGCATCAAGGTGCATGCTGGGGTCAAGCATCTCGCAAGCCTCACTGTCAGTTTGCATAAATCATATATGTACAGCTGTGTCTGTCTGAGTGTCTATATCTTGGTGTGGTGTGTGCAGATTTGTGTGTATCTGTGTGTGTGTATCTGTGTGGACATCAACCTGCTGTATGCTATAATCTCAGTGTATTAAATCTGTTGTATGAACTTCTTAAGCACAAATTGTCTGCCACATCTGCTCCTCTGACCCTCCAAACACTTTGCCGTTTAGAAATCTCAATGTTCTTTGCCTCCATTCTCGTTCCTTGGGGTCTGACTGTCTTTCCGATGTAGGACAACGTCCCATTTGCCTTTCTACATTGAATATCTTCCCCGTGTTGTTTTTGGTTACATTCTAGCAGGCTCTCATATTTTAACCACAGTCATAGGTGCCCATACCACACCTCCAGCAGCACGCAATACATCAGTCCAGACCATCACTGAAGTTACAGTGGCCAATGGTACACCTGAACAGTGCACAGTTCCATCTAACCAATTTCTGTACCCACTTGCCCTATTCAGGGTCACCTAATTTGTAAGCTACAGGTGCAAAACAGGGAAAACAGTGGCACCAACCTGTCACAGGGTACACTCATATACCATGTACTCACCCACAAATACTTAGGGGCTATTTGGTAACTCCAATTAACCTCAGCACGTTGTTGGACTTCATGGGTTGTGTGGGGGGAATTGGAGCACCCCGAGGAA
Organism: Brevimyrus niger; assembly: GCA_015164015.2. Lineage (NCBI taxonomy): Eukaryota > Metazoa > Chordata > Actinopteri > Osteoglossiformes > Mormyridae > Brevimyrus > Brevimyrus niger. Next base: position 5,079,559 of record JAABNY020000045.1, on the reverse strand, counting down.
GCCCCTCAACAACACAAGGAGAACATGTAAACCCCTCAGACATGCAGAAATGGCCGAGATTCAAACCCTGGTCCCAGAGGTAGGAGACGGCTGAGAACTGCTCCACCACAGACAAGATTCCCGGTGCAGAAATCACCACATCTCCCGAAATCACCACATCTCCGGAAAATACCACATCTCCCGAAGTCACCACATCTCCCATGTAAGAAAACGTACAGAAACAAGCAGACGGAGACACGTCTGCTGGGTGCTAAACACTGAACTCCAAGTGTCCCACTACACACACACACAACCCCCCACACACACATACACACAGTTAAAATGCAGGTAAAATGTGGCAGTTTTTACCTGTGAAGGTGTGGCAGGCAGTGCGAGGAGTAGGCAGGCTGCAGTCTGACCTTCGCGTACTCACAGCGCGAATGAGACGCGCGGGGGGATGTGGTGGGGGAATGGGGGCATGCGTCATCCGAGAAAATTCACAGATTAACCCCAACTGACTCTCGGAAACTCCTCATTACTTTCCTCCCTCACTCTCTGCCCCCCGCATTTACAATGAATCAGAGACTCATTGGGGAATCATTTATGGGACAATCAGCAGGGAGTCAGTAAGAGTCAGTAAGAGAGGAGTCAGGGAGAGTCAGGGAGAGTCAGACCACAGCTTGCTGACAGAAACGCATCCTGATGTTATTGGTTCATAACTTCTGTGTGGTGATGTTGGTTCATTTCAGAATGGTGCACAAGCAGATCATTGTGGGGTGGGGGGGTGGAGATTGTCAGTTAAAATGCACAAATGAGGGAGTCCCATATAAGATCATAAGGCATGCGAGTACTAGACAGTGGCCGTGTGCTGTGTCGTTTACAGCTAAACAGCATCTTCCTACCTTCAGACTTGGGACGAGCTCCATAGTAGAGAAGCACAGGCAGTGAGATTGAGAGCTCTGGTGAACAGGGATTAATTCCAAACAAATCCCCAACACACCAATTTTTCAGATCTGTTTCTCATTATCTTACATTACTACACAAACACTAAGCTGTTTCCAGGAGCTACACCGACGCTAAGCTATTTCACACTACTACAATGATGCTAAGCTGCTTCTCATTGCTACAAAATCTTACTGTAATACTGGCTTCTGTTTATCATTTAAAGACTGATGCCAAGTTTCCTTACTGTGCATTAATACAGTGGTGCTAAGTTGTTTCTAATTGCCAGAGAAGGGGAAAATGCATCAAAATATATTTTAATACAAAATACCCAATTTGTAATGGTGTCATTTAAAATATACAAAATACAGCTACCAAGCAAAGTATCAAAATAAACAAAAGTATTTTAAAAATACATTTCACATACTATTCTATAACAGCCTTAAAAAGTCATATTCTTTAGGTTTAATAGGTATTTTAAATGTCTCAAGAAATTCCCCATATGTCATTAAGAGACCACTGGCATGCAATAGCTGCCCAATAATCAAAATATCATTGTCAATCCATGATTTATAAAATACTGACTTATTTTTATATAGCATATCTCTGTTATTCCATAATAAATAGCTGTTGGGTGTAATGTTATGCTTATACACCACCAACCATGCCAGAAGTGCCTGCATATGAACATTACTGAGGTAGTTTTTCAAATGAGAAGTTGCACTTTAACAAAAATTCAACGCCACCAACAGAATTAAATAAATAGTTTGCGAACATTCCAGAGGCTATTCTGATTCCTAATATATTCTCTTATCCATTTAATATTAAATGGATTATTAAGTAAAACAAAATCTATAACTTCTAATACTCCATGTTCTATTCCGTTACTAATAACTTCTTTCTTTAAACAGTGGTGCTTATTTTTCCAAATAAAATGATACATTAATTTATTCAATTTACTGACAATACACACGTCACGTGACAATGAGACATAGGCTAACCGATCTAGATATCCCTTCCGCTTTGGAAGCAATATGTGTCTGTAGGTGCGCAGATGCAGGGTGCGACGTGGGTTTGTTGTGTGTCAATAGAAGCATGGCGGAGACATTGACGGCACTGTAGAGTTAATGCGCATTTAATATGGTTCTCATGTCTTTACATAAGGTATTAGTGATATTTTAATGTTTATGCAAACAAGAGGTATACTGTGCAACTATTTTTTTTCAGTTTTAGTGATTCCATACTTCATAATATTTCCATAAGATCAGTGTGCGTGCTGCATTTTTGGAACAACTGAGCTTTTTTGGAACAACAGTTGCACTTTTTAACTGCTGTAACAATGGCTACTACAAGATAAAAGTTCTTTATCATAGCATATCTGAAATACATTATTTTCGATTTAGACAAGAAAAAAGATTTGTATTGTTTTAAATTTCTCCTCTGTTTACCGCGCACAAACTTAATCGGTGCCTTGAAAAATTCTCGTTAAATCTGAGAAAGCATGTTATGTAAACGTTTGTTTAATTGCATTAAATATTTTAAACAAAGTTGTCTGTGCTTGTAGTAGTGGTTCCCGGGCGTGTTTGTTTAGGCATTAGGTCCTGTAAATGTATTGTGGCAATAAATAAAATTTTAAAAATAAATATATTAGAACGAGGACTCCAGTACTTTAACTCAAGTAGAAGTATGTTCACTTGTATTGGAGTATTATTTGAACATGAATCTCTATACTTCAAGTAATGGAGCTGCTAAGCTATATTGCAGTGCTACAGTGACGCTAAGTTATCTTACTGTACGATGCTGACAGTTGTTACTTCAGTGATGCTAAGCTGTTTCTTATTATTGCACCAATGCTAAGCTATCTTACTTTACTATATCGATGCTAAGATGTTTCTCACTGCTACATGAGACTAAGCTTTTAGTACTGCAGTGTCGCAAAGCAGTCGCGCAGTACTATCTTGATGCTAAGCTATTACATTTTTAGGTCCATTGGCTCATTGAAGGTGTCTCTTTGCACTATAGTCTCTGTCACTGACCAAGTGGACTTCGGAACAGTCTCTTTCACTGACCAAGTGGACTCAGCGTAACCTCTGTCACTAACCAAGTGGACTTCGGCACGGTATCCGTCACTGACCAAGTGGACTTTGCAGGTGGCAGCTACCTAGCTGTGGAACGGAGGCAGTGGGTAAGTGACTGCAAGGCCAAGCATTGGTATGTTAGGGCGCTGACCACCAACGACAGCAAGGTGGGATGGAGGTGCATCCGTATCGATTCATCGTGTGTGTGTGGTGCTGTACTGGGCCATGCGCACCTAGACCACCTGTCTAACCTTTACGTTAAGCCCCTTGTCCTTCAGAAAGACCTGCAGACAAGTGCCAGCAGAATGAAATCTAATTTTATGGCCTCTGCGCTCATTTACACATTCAATTGTTGATCTATTGCAATACAGTATTTTTATAGTTTTATATCAAATTTCAATATTGTTAGTAGTCATACTTGTTTATTATAAAAACATGACCTCTTCACTAATATATTAATATTTTTCTTTTAAGGGTATTACATACATGCTTTTATATTTATTAAAACGAAGCAGCTGATTGAGAGGGAAACAGGGAAAATGGCTTAGGGATCCTGCACACAGAAAAAGCAGAAGTCAGACCCAACATGAGCACAGCCTGCAGAACATGCATCGTATGCCATTCAGTCACATACATGTACAGTTCTTGTATGCTCTGAATCACCAAACTGCTGGTACATTCCAACTATGAGCATAAGTAACATTTATGTCACCAATGCTGTTGCACATTGTTAAGCTCTTGTATATGGCTGTTGCCATGGTGATACTTCAGCTGCACTGTGAGCTCGTGACTGAAGGGCAGGCTTGTAGAGATTAACCGTGGTGATGATTCGGCCACGTGGCACCCTGGATAGTGGGGGCAAGCAGTCGCCTGGTGACACTTACGCTGCACCATCACATTGTGTGGGAAACCTAGGCTGTTCCCATATTGTCAGCCCAGTAGTGACTCTGGCAACAATTCAGCTACACTTCTCCTTGAGTGTGTATGGCTGTCGCCATAGTAACAATTCATAATCTCATTTGAAGCAGCACACACCACTTTATTTGCATTGTCTTGACAATCAGAGTCACTCTCTTTCACCCCTTCCACCCTCAACATCGTTCATATTGTCTTTAAATCATACACACAATTTCACATTCAATTAGCATATTTTACTGTCTGTTTTAAAATCGCTTATCCTTTTTTTGTTAAAACTAGACAAATTAAAGTAATAAATGAACATGTACATACAGTTACTCAATACATACAATAGTAATAGTAATAATTCTCATAAAAATTAAATTAAAAAATCAAATGCACACATTTTACAAATGTTTATCCTCCAGTTCTCATCATCATTGAATAACTGCTTTTTGTTTGATTTCATGTGATACTCTCTAATTTTCACTGTTTGTCATGCATGTTAACACAGAAGTTGAACTTGACCTTCTACCCTCCACTCACCCCTTCCCTGTTTCCCAGTTTAACACTCCGTGTCCCACTGTCCACCTGCCTGTCTCCCAGTGTCCCCCCATCTCCCCTTCACTGTCTCCCCTTGACTGTCATCCAGTGTCCCCATCCCTGTCACCTAGTTTCCCCCCATCTCCCCCAGCCTGTCCCCCAGTGTGCTCTCTTTCTCCCCTTCCCTGTCCCCCACTATCCTCTCTTTATACGTTCCCTTTCTGCTTGCCTTTCTGCTTCCCCAAGCCTATCTAAATTAATGGCTGCTGTACATGGCGCTAATCTTTTCATCTGTGTGTTTCCCCTCTGCCTTCTCTCCCATTCAGCGGCTATCAGACTGATCTGCCAGATCGGCCCATCGTGAGCTGGGTAAGCGCCCTGCGAGGACAGTAAGGACTGTCTATGCTCACACACCGACTGGAAGCTTCCCATCTGCGGTGGCATCTGATCTTGACCTCATCGATCCCCTTAAACTGAATTAGGCGGCCTACATGAACACTCGCTCTGGCTTTAATAAAAGATGGAAACCGGGTGAAGACCTGCTCCGGTGTGGAGCAAAAAATGGCCATAGGGAGCAAAGTGTCATTCCTGGCAGATTAAGGGCTGATATCCCTTCTGGAGAGATAGGAGGATTCCAGCCCAGCTCACTTATGGACAGAGAGGGACAGACACACAGACTGTTAGCTCCACTTCCTACAGTCGGGTCTTCTGCGTGGTTCTGACGGTCCTGTGTCTGGTATTGCAAACCTGCCAGATGATGTGATCCCTGAGGAGCACAGGACAGGAGAGGTTAGGGGCAACACAGGAAAGCTCGCATTGCTAGGATGCTGCAGGTTTGTGTCACATGCGATGGTGAGTAAAGTGAAAGGCGCGGTATCTCCTCACCCTCAGTGAGGTCCTCAGCAGGAGTATGTTCTCACTGATCCTGACTCCCCTCTGGACCCAGAGCTCGCTGGCAGAGAGAGCAGAAGGTTCAGTAAATCCTCCACATGCAAGCCACGCCAGTACCATTTGAGCCATGCAGCAAGGCTGCCCTCTTCTGGCTACAGGAAGCATTACCCATTTTGAAATGATGAACTTTGTCCAGAAGGGGCCACCCTTCCGCTGCAGCCAGTCCATTTGGTTATTATATTAACACAACAGATTTCATTACAAGTATTGTAGGAGGTATCTGCTAGCTGGAGCAGACTGGAGTGAAAATTAGAGCTCTCTACAGTATCCTCACGCCCTCAGACACACAGAGGTGCCCGCACAATAGGGTGGGGGCTCACCCTCACTCTGGACTTTCCTCAGGGTCACGGAGGGGGCAGAAATTGCTGAGGCACGAAAGTTGGGGGGAAGGGTCTCCGAGGAGTCGGAGGTGACGCCTCTTAGGTCCTTCCTCCAAGAGGGCGAGCGGGTGAAGGTCTTGGTGCCGTCCTGAGGGGGCAACGCATCACACCATTAACAGGCCAGCCTACGCGTGAATTATCCTGATGGCATTCCACCATCTTCAAACTGTAGCATCATCTTGACATGCTGGTACCTCCTCTGGCCTTCTCTCGGTCCCTGTCGAAATTAGGGAGTTGTACTCCTTCTCCAGGAGCTGGCGGGCCTGAAATGGGAATGTGGATGAAACATCGTGTCTTAAAAGCAAGTATTCTATCTGAAAGGCAGCGATACATTAGGGTAGCACAGGGAAGAGTAAGGTGGTGTGTAGAGATGGTGTGAGGAGGTGGTGTGTAGAGATGGTGTGAGAAGGTGGTGTGTAGAGATGGTGTGA
>JAABNY020000045.1:5054775-5066556 GCA_015164015.2 Brevimyrus niger | reverse complement strand
CAGCTGGGGGGGATCACTCAGTTAGGGAGAGATCAATTCAATCAGGGAGACTTTACTTCAGTCAGAGTGAGATTCGGTGAGTTGCAGGACAGATAAGTTCAGCTGAGGAGAGATCAGTTCAGCTGTGGAGAGATCTGTTCAGTCTCTGAAAGATCAGGTCAGCCAGGGAGAGATCAGTTCAGTCTGGGAGTGATCAGGTCAGTTCAGTCTGGGAGAGATCAGGTGAGTCAGGGACACATGAATTCAGTCGAGGAGAGATCAGTTCAGCCAGGGAGAGATCAGTACAGTCAGGGAGATATCGGCTGAGTTGCAGGAGAGATCAGCAGCAAGCAGCTGCAGCTGTTACCTGCGCTCCAAGGTAGTGATCCTCTCCTCCATGTCCTCTCTTTGACACAAAGCCTGTGATGGAGGGTTTTGTTCATTAATAACTTCCAGCTTCACACTAAACACATACATTTTGCAAACCCATCTGGGATCCTTGCTCAACCCCCCTTTTAAACAAAATGCCACATGGATCTGACCCTGTCTCCCACCTCCTGTAGTAATATCCAAATCAGGCATAATGGCAGATTGCAGGACATACTTAACGGCTTTTCAAGGCACCTGAAGAGCTTCCTGTTTAGGAGCGAGTTGTCAGGTTGAGGCTGTTCACATGTCTGTCATGCAGGATTAGCAGAACCTGCCAGTTGCCCCAGCTGTGCACATCTGTACCCAGCTGTGACATGGGCTCATAAAACATCTGCAGAATACCACCAACATGCTGCACTTAACCAGCTTATGCTCTGGATCATTCCATAAAAATGTTCACCTGTCAGTGTCAGCGAGCATAATGGCAAACCCTGCATGCATCACTTAATGGCCTTCCCGTGAGGACAGGGAATGTTGCATTCACTTAACAGTATTCCTGTAAGGACAGGGAAAGCCTTGGACACTGAATGCTCTTTTTGAAAGGACAGGGAATGCTGTGTTAACATAATAGCCTTCCTGAGAGAAGAGGGAAGGCCACATTCACTTAATGGCACTTCCGAAAAGTCAGGGAACATCATAGTCACTTAACAGCATTCCTTAGGGGACAGGGAATGTCGTGTTCACTTAACGGCATTCCTGAGAGGACAGGGAACACTATATTCTCCTAACAGGCCTTCCTGAGAGAACAGAAAATATTGCATACAGTTAATGGTCTTCCTGGGAGGACAGGGAATGCCTCTATCACTTTATTTGTCTTTTGAGAAGACAAGGAATGTCATGTTTTCTTAACAGCCTTCTTAACATCGGGTTCTCTTAATGGCCTTCCTGAGAGCACAAGGAATTCTTTGGTCGCTTGATGGATTTGACTCATTTATCATCAAGTTTACAGCTTTAAAATCTTCAGGCAGTCAGTTGTACCAGCTGTGGATGAACACCTGATTTGGTTTGGCAAAAGGTTATCACTGCAAAGCGTGCACATTACCCATCATGCAAAGCTGCCTGCTCCTGTGAATCCTGTGAAAGGCCTCTGTTGTCGGCCAGTGGCTGCAGTCTGACCCTGAAAGCAGCCCCACCTCTTTCACATCCCGTTGGAGCTTCTGATTGGCCTCTTCTGACTTGGTTACTTCTCTTCGGGCTGCTGAGAGTTGCTCCTCAATGTCACCCACCTGTGGCAGGGGTGGGACACAGCTAGATGTGAGCTCTCTGCTTTATTTCTCACTGCACTGTCATGTCATGACCACAAGAGGGAGCAATGGAGGAAGCTGTCTTACTGTCGCCTCCGTGACCAGTAACAACGAGGTTCCTTGAACTACAGCTTACTCCCTTCATTTCATTGCCCCTTTACAAACACTGGCAGCTCGGATAATCTAGCTTGCTACAAAACTTTCAAGATAACGGGGCAGGTACGTAAAGAAAAATGTGCCAAAGCAAATGTGGCTAGTATCTGTAAAAACATTCAAAATAAAAAAAAACTTCACCTGCTACACAATCACATAAACCTGTATCATGGAAGTTCTGGGAGTCTCTTGCAAATCGACAGCAGCTCTCCAACACCAGCTTGTGTCCCACAAATCCCTTGTTCCACTATTTAGTAGCGGCAAAATTACCCAACAAGTACTGCCCCTACCCCGCCCTCTCTAGTTGGCAAATTTTATTGACGAACGCCCTGTCTGCACCATGACATCATTCTACAGCATACAGTATTTTAAAAAGCAACGCAATTGTGGTATTTTATGATAAAATTTGCTGAGTGGAATATGGTATTACAGTATTACCAGCTGAGCCTAGCCAACACCTCGCCCCCATCTCCTGATTGCTCCTCATCCGCCTCCCTGTTCTCAGTATTCCAAAGGCGGGAGCTCTGGTTAGGCATCATTTTCCCACCCTCTTTATCATATCAAAATATTACATGTTTCAACCATTGACACTATATTACAGTCGACAGTTTCGAACACATGGAACTAATGTGTATAGAATGAATAGTGGTTAAAGTGAGTTTTTCTCTTCTTCACCCACAGTCCGGCCCCCTGAAAGTGGGAATGCCATTTGGTTAAAAAGGTTGAGGACCCCTGAATTACAACGTCTGGGCCAGTTGGTCCCACAAAGTAAAATTCCCACAAGGGTAATACTCATTTACTCAGTGTGTGTGCTCTGAATATCCATCCATCCATCCATCCATTCATCCATCCACTCCTTATCTCAGTTAGGGCCGTGGGCCTATCACAAGCAGCACAGGCCACGCCCAGGACAGGATGCCAGTCCACTACCTGCTACATAATCACTCCAGGTGATTCCGAGGCAGTAGTTCGCTGGGATTTGGACTGAGGGAGAAAACAGGGTAAACTGTAGGAAACCCTCACACCCACGGCCGCCCCCTCACCCACTGAGAGCCCCGCACACGGCCGCCCCCTCACCCACTGAGAGCCCCGCACATGGCCACCCCCCTCACGCACTGAGAGCCCCGCCCACGGCCGCCCCCCTCACCTGCCGGCACATGAGCGCCAGCCGCTCCCGGAGCTGTGACAGCTCCACTCTCTGCCGCTCGATCTCCGCCTCCCTCTGCCGCTCACAGTCCCCGTCCTCCAGGAGAGAAGAGGGACCGTTGGTCAGCCTCTGCATCCCAAGAAGGCAGAGACGGCAAGCTCACGGGACGAAGGCCAGTGTGCACACCGCCACACACACACACGCCGTCACCCCTCACACACACACACACACACACACAGACGCAGAAACACCAGCTCACCTCTCTGCCACCATCCAGTCCCTGCTGCCGTTTTATCTGGTCTCTTAATGTCAGAACCTGGTGCGGAGAGAGAGGGAGGGTGACCCCCGTGCCGATATGGCAGACAGATGCTGGAGCGGACAGAGACGGGAAGGGGTACCTCTTGTGAAGAAGATTCCAGCTCTTCCTCCAAAACGGCCACCCGCTCCAAGGCGACCCGAAGCCTCTCCCTGACCTGTCAGGAAGGAGGAGCACTCAGCGTGAGGCGAGCACGGAGCCTGGCGGCACGCCACGCCAGGACGGGACACGTCCGCGCTGCCCCACCTTCTCGTCCAGCGCTTTGTGGTGCTCGAACAGCGACTTGAGGGCCTTCAGCACCTCCACCTCGCTGGACACGCCGGCCGGGGACTGGGCCTGCCGCTTCACCACCGTCATGCGCAGGCTGCGCTCATGCCGGGACACCAGGCATTCCAGGTGCTCCAGGAGCAGCTGCGGGACAGTGAGGAGGACGAGCGGGTGAGTGCCGGGCACCCGACTGCGCCCCAAACGCCAGGGGGAGCAGCTTTCATGCCCGTCCCCGCGCTCACCCGCGTGTTGTTCCTCTCGGCCTTCAGCTCGCCGATCTCCTCCTCCCGCTCCAGCAGCTGCTCCCGGCACACGTTCAGCTCTTTGGTCAGCACCGCAAACTCCTGTTCGGCCACAAGGGGGAGACGGGTCAACAGTCACCGCTGATGCGGATGCTACCATAGGAGCAGGGGGAGCGACAAGACGCACAGACGCACCACACTGCCCGGAGACACCCCATTTTTTGCTTCTTCGACGTGTGCACGTCAATTTACCATGAAAATCAAAAATGGCACGCCCCTGGTTCTCTCATAAATGCAGTCGCAGTGCACATGTGCCGTGCTTTGCACAGCGTAAGGCAGGGGTGCCCAGTCTTATCCGCAAAGGGCTGGTGTGTGTGCGGGTTTTCGCTGCAACTCCCTAATTAGATTACTAATTAGAGGTCTGATTGGCCGAAGAGTCCTGACACCTGGGTTCGAACAGCTGCCCTAAAGGATATCCCAAAAACCTGCACACACACCGGCCCTCTGCGGGTTAAGATTGGCCCCCACCTGGTGTAACTCATGCATTATGGGTTCGTTAGCAGGCAACAGGTGAGCTTGGTGACATGACAGGGGTGAGGTAGCGTGGCTGCAGAAGTAAACAGGGATTCTGTTTTCACACAGAAGCTCACAGTTCTGTGAGCATTAGCCTCTTACCATGATATAACCACAAACCAGAAATGGACACAGTAGTGCACCGTAGTATGCAGAGAGATTCCATGGTTATGGAATCTGGCATATTCGCACTGTATTCTTCGCTTAACATCTATCCTGGAGTAGGGACTTTTGATGCATCAGGAGATTGAGAGCGACCCCAGTAATGAGCTGGAAGTATGATGGCCTGTGAAGGTCTGTCATAATCTGTGAAGGTCTATGAGGGTCTGTGAAGGTTTTGGAAGGTTTTTGAAAAAATTGTGGGAGTCTGCAAAGCATTGTGGCAGTCTGAGAAGGTCTGTGATGGATTGTTACGATCTGTGATGGTTTATAAAGGTCTGTGAAGGTCTATAAAGTTGTGTGACCCCCTGAAAGGTACAGCCTCAAACAAAAATCCCACTGCAACCAAACGAGAGCCTTAATGTTTACCAAGACTGCTGGGGGGGGGGGGGGCCAAAATGAAAACTGGTTCTGGTACAGTAAAACATTGTGGGACTGGAAGTGTCCCCTGCATGTTCATAGGTCAACAGAGGGAACTGCCAGGCCGAGGCAGAATGGCTCTGTGGTGAGAGAGACAGCGCCACCCAGAGGCAGAATGGGGGATGGGATCGCCATTTTTACCCTATTAAAGCAGTCTGCCTCTGGTGATACGTTTGGCTGTGGCTCCATCCAAATCATTATAGGTGACCACTATAAGTGCCCGACTACAATCCCTAAACACATAAACAAGCTTCACGCACACAGGTACACAGAGACGCACGGCCCAGACAGCGACGCACCTGCGGCAGGGCGATGGACAGCTGCCTCTGCAGCGACTCCTTCTCGTGGCCCAGCTCACGGAGGCGTAGCTGGGCGGTGCCCAGGCTTTCCTGCATCTCCCTCAGGCTCTCCAGGAGGCGCTCACGCTCAGTCAGCATGTTCACCATCAGCGACTCCAGGTTCCCCGTGCTGCCGCCCTCGTACCCACCACCGGCTCCGCCCATCCCGGCTCCGCCTCCGCCGCCCCCCGCCGGGGATGACGGCCCCCCCGGCCTGCCATCCTCCGAGATGGTGGGCATGACCTCGCACATCATCTTGAGGGTAGGATAATGTTGGATGCGTAGCTCCTCCTTCTTGGCCTCTGGCTTCTTCTGCTCCCTCCCACCTCGGTCGGTGTGGGGCTGTCAGACTCAGCTATGTGGAGCTCAGCTTAGGCGCAAAGTCGGATCTGCTTAAAGGGTGCCAGTGCGCCCCCTACATGTTCGAGTGGCCGTCTCCCAGTCAATGCTCTGTGGACGGCAGTGTGCGGAGAACTTCCACTCCGGTCGGTGTCCTTGGTTTCTCTCAGGCTGTGCCGTGTCCACAGATGCCTCAGCACATGCCAGTGGGGCCCCAATTACTGCCTGCTAGAGGGACCAAAGCGCTAAATCATCATGCTAAACATTCGAGCTGGAGATGGACTGATGCTGCCTTTGCGCAGATGCTCCGAGATGTGTCCATCTGCCAGAGAGCAAGGAGTCAGGAGGCAGCCCACAGACTGGCGACTCTGTAAGTAACACCAGAGCTCTATGCTGTCGGTCCAAGGCTGGCCGAGGCCTCGAAAGGAAGAGAAGGAAGCGACGGAAGGATGAAAAAGGGGGGGGGGTTCACTAAGCTGAGGAGAACAGCTGAAAGAGACAAGAGAGAAGCAGGGAGAAGCAGTTTAATCATATGGCCGAGATGATGGAGCCTCAAGCACCTTGGGAAGACTTGATAGCAGATACAGGTAAGCCAAGCTACAGGGCAGAGGCGGAACAGGCGACAGGAATCACCTTAAACTGGATCAAGACACCAAACCATTTTTCAAATGTGTTAAAAAAATTAATTGTTAGTTGCAAAAATATAGACAGTCCCCAGCTTATGAAAGAAATCCGTTCCCGAAGTCTTTAAGTCAAATTTGTAGCCAAGTCAGAAAAATAAATGCAGTACATAATAATAATAATAACAGTAATAATAATAATTATTATTATTACACAGTAAAAAATAGTAGATATGGTACTGTATTGTATCTTGAGCTGACGAACTGTTGGAGCCATGCTTCACGATGTACTGCGTGCTTTCGATATTACTAACCATTATATTAAACCCAAATTTTTAATATAACAGGCTTTATGGCAGTCTCTTTGTAAGTATGAGCTGTTTGTAAGTCAGACACTCGTAACTCAGGGATTGCCTGTACCTGAATGGAAAATAAACAGATAGCCTTCAACTTGGTTCCTTAAAATGAATAATTCAGTTAGTTGTTGATGATTTTAATTCTTCTTAGATTTTTTTTTTATTTCAATTTTATCAATTAATATTAATACTACGTGCTGCTTTGTGCAAACAGCAGACAGATTAATCAAAATAATGTATTGGTTTCCTAAAATTTTACATACAATATTAATGCAATAAATTGAATGTATTTTATTAATACAAATCATGCTTTTAAAATAAAATTTTGCCCCTTGATTAGCATTGTTATTGATAAATTGTAGTGTAACAGAAACAGTGGGAGACACATGAGGATATATCTCAAAATCAGTAACCACCCACAGCTAACTTTGCCTTAACTAGCAAAACATTATACACTAAGACCATTTACTGAACAGGAGACTGAAATTCTGTGGGTGAATCCCACCCAGGACTGACCGCCTTCAATCTATTCTCCATCACCCTGGACCTTCATGTCCACCCTCAGTCTTCCTCTTATTCTGTCACCCTGGACCTTCATGTCCACCTACAGTCTTCCTCTTATTCTCTGTCACCTTGGACCTTCATGTCCACCTACAGTCTTCCTCTTATTCTCTGTCACCTTGGACCTTCATGTCCACCTTCAGTCTTTCTCTTATCCTCCATCACCCTGGACCTTCATGTCCACCTTCAGTCTTTCTCTTATTCTGTGTAACCTTGGACTTTCCTCTTGTCCTTTACTTCAGTAAATCTTGCCTCACGATGTAATTCCGGTTCATAATTAAAGTCGTGAATTTAGAATAACACAATCTTAGCTGTGCTTCATATGCTATACATTTTCAGAATCCTCAAAACACATTCCTATTGGTCCTCTCGGATGTCACTCTGTAGAATATAGCAAACACGGCCAAACCTTTGCTTTGGTCAATTAAGCAAACGGACAGGAATCTGGGAAATATTATCCATATCCATAAACACATGCAATGTAAGGCTGAAATCTTTGTTGTCTGTATGACAGTGAGGTGGGTCAGCATTGCTTTCATGTCAAACAGAAGGAAGAATGTGAGGAACATCCGTTACCTGTATATTGCTGCCTGCCTTTGCACATCTCTAGAAAGTAATGTGATTGCAGTAATAGCATCCTGGTGAGCTGCTGATGCATATAAGTGAGGCACGACACAGTGACAGGTTTATAGCCATGTCATATACCGAGACTGATATCACACAGTACAATGATAGCATGGGCACCACATTCACCACATCACATTACAAACAAGCTCATTAAAAGCAGAATAAGGAAGAGAATGGTCCTGAGGAGGAGAACGAATGGAGACACGGGATGAGCGAGGAAGAGGGAGGGAGGGAGGGAGAAAGCAAAAGAGTGAGAAAGAGAGGCAGAGGGTGTGGAGAAGGAGGAAGAGAGGAGGGAGGGGTTGCATGGCAGAATAGGCAGCACAAACCACCAAATGCTGAGAAGGGCAAGTCGACTGCTAGAAAGAGGACTGGCCAATAGTGGACATCAGACGAGAACAGACCGTTCGCGGACCATTTTATCATTTTATCACTTGATAAATAGCCAGCGCCAGACAATGTAGCCGAAAGCGGCTGGGGGACGGGGACGCCAGCAAACAGCTCGCTGTGTGTCTAACGTCGACGCTAAAAGCCTCGTTACGATGGAAAACACTGGCAAAACGGATACCACGTAAAAAACGAAATGAACGGTGTGAAATGAAACCGGATACCCAGTAATCACGGAAAAGCGAACGTGTGAACGTTATAAGGGCGCCTTTGAAAATTTCTCCGTCTGTATAAAGATGCCACTCGGTATTACACAAGCACCATCGTTTTAAAAACACAGAAACTAAGATGCCTATGTCCGCAACACACTGGCTATAAAAACGGCATACTGTCATAATATTATTATTATTATTAATGATATTATTATTAATAATAATAATAATATAACATATCAGGGATACATTTAGTCCCAAGTCAGTATCGACTGGGCTGATGCTGATCCTGGTCCTGCCGTTTTTCTCTATTTCTGCATTTCTGTACACTATGCGGACTCTCGGACCCGGGTACGGACACCAAGCTATCCCATTTGGGTAAAAAGCTACATCCACGAAAACGCAGACAGACATACAGACAGACATACAGGCATACGGCTGCGATTTTCAGTAATGAATGATGTATTTTCAATCGCGATTTACGGTATCCTCGCCTAATAACAGAAAATGCTACACTGATGGGAAAGAGGAAAGTGATCTATTCTGAACCACACAGCTAAACCTGCGTCGATGCGGAATTACCAGCTGTGCATTAATATATAGGTTAGTATATGAGTAATAAGGTATGGCGACGCACGTCCCTTCCGTCTCTCTGTGGGCACCTTGAGAAGCCTGCCATATATATGTGCGAAAATACTTGCGGGTCTTTCACCCTGAATCTATCAATGGACGGCTGGTCCCGACGTTCTCAGCCCTGCTTCATTTAGCCTTTCCTCCGCCTGTACTGCACGGACACACGGGTATGTGATAATTATACATGCATCCGGAGTGGCGGTTTTCAGGTCCTTACCCGAAGGAGCTTAAACACATAATATTCCATTCGGTCCATCGGGGTATAAGCAGAGCCCCTTAAAGTCCAGATTTGTGCCTCCCTCCCTCATCCACAAGGCGACGAAGAGCGGCGCTACAGCAGTACACCATACATCCTCCGTCACCCTCTCTCTCTGTCTCTCTCTCTCTCTCTCTCACTTTCTCTGCCCCCTCCCTTCATCCATCCCTCCCCGACGGTAAGGTACTGGATCTTAAAGATACATTCAGTCTTTCTCCACAAGGTTTTTTTACCAGGAAAAGTGCTTGTGCTGTCCAGTGGTCCTAATGGGGAAAACGTATAAGGAAAGACGCTCATCAGCAAGCGAAATGCCTGGACAAAGAGAAGAAGAGAAGGCCATAAATACGCACACCGTGACATGATATATCAATAAACAAGCAAACACAATTATCGAAATATTAAACAGTGCCATCGGGGTCATGGGTTATCAATCGTGTTTTTAATGTTTGCATCTCCTAAGACAACTGCGCTAGAGGAAGATAAGTCTTCTCCAGACGCAAGATTTATGCCAGAAGAATTGACTACCATTAAATGCCATTTTAAATAAAAAGACACCATATGACCGTCTGGGACTGATTTATTCTTTATTATTTTATGTTTTTTTATTGAGGCTTGATGCTATTTGGCCAACAGATTTGAGGAACACGGTTGTTACTGCCAAGTTTAAAGAAACTACAAAACAAACTATCAATGTAATCAAGTAGATAAATTATTAAAAGACCATATACATTTATAAAGTTGAATATTTCCACAAAAAATATAACCATCTTAACGATTATATAACAAATAAACGGTAGCAATTTGACAAATCCAGCCCCTCTGGGCTTTGAGGAAATTCCGATAGCAACATTCTATCAATCCATCAATGTTCCGTTATTTACTTGTATACGGCAATACTGTTTGCCTTATGTAAGGGATCATGTGAGCTTGTTTATACCAATTAGGGCTTATATGGCCAGTGGTTATACATATCAATATAAATGCAGAAAAGCTGTAAAAGCACCGTCTCATTGAACTACACCAGACAAGATTCAGCTTTTACTTATTGTACATTGTGGTCCCAATTACATAAGAGTATTTTAAGTATAAGTCATAAGAAATCTTACCACCACCAACAGAAGAAAATGAATTACCCGCGGACCCCACACCGCCAATACTTTCATGTCTAGATGTGGGATTTTATAACCAATACTAGCATCTAACCAATCATAACGCGAAACCTAACACAATAATAACCAATAGGAAGCATTGGAAGGTTGGCCTTCGTTGAGGGAAAGCCAATAGAATCCTCAGAAGGTACACGTGCGAAGCGAGGCCGGACTGCTGGAGAAGGGTCCCCAAAGAGGTGATGTAATGTGTTTTTGGAGGATGATGTCATCGATATGGTGCTGGTAGAGATTTAAAGAGCAATGGGCATATTTCAAATTTCAGCTCCGGCATCAGATTTAAACGGTGTAAATGTAACAATCTGTGCGCAGACGCTGGTGCAGTAATAGACATCCTTTAGCATAAAAACAATGTGAAACGGTTTATGCTATGGAACAGCAGCTGATTTACAGTGAAATGGCAATCCCTGATGTCTGAGGAAAGACCATAGATACCAGAGGGTGATACTCTCCATGGCTGGGCAGGGCTCACACAAACGGGGGAGGGGATGGTAAAATGCTGACATCCAAATTTCTTTTGCTACCTTGGACAGAACATGTCATAAGCTCTAAAATGGCTGCAGAAACCGGGAAAGCGATTCTCCTTCCTCATCTGCTCCCGATCCTTCTGTAGATATGCGAGCCCTCGTCTGCTGTGCCTCTGAGTGTACAAGGAGGATTCCGTCTACTCTGGGAGGGTCACCCCTCAGTCTGTGTCTTGACAGCTGGGACTGGGAAGGTTGATTCACCCACAAACATTACACCCCTAAAGCGGAGTTTTAATGGCACAGATGCAGAGCACTGACTCGTGATCAGACAGCTACAGACCAATAAAGATAAAAGCACAAACAGCTTGCATTAAATAAGCTCCTAGGACCACAGAGAGGACAACCATATACTGACAGTATGAAGAAACCAAGTGAGATCACCAGCACACAGCATCCTGTTTTGACCAGTACTATTTGCTTGACTCCGCAGCCCTCTGTAGGTTACAGATAGTACTGCATCATGGCCTAATTAGACCAAAAAGTCAGGTTTTTTTTTTTGCCGTCTGTAAGTATAACTCCCAAAACCAACTCCATTGAATAAACAGAAATTTGCTCTGCAGGGAACACAGCAACACAGATACGCAGCACAGTGATGAACCACAAAGGTATTGTTAAAACAGCCCCTTTATTAAAATGCAAGACCACACAACAAACGTGAAGCCGGCACAGTGTGTGGCTGGTGACATCGCGGGTCCAAGTGCTGGGTGCGTGATTCTGGAAGAGCATCGATCTGGGGGGGGGGGGGGGGGGGTACCCCCGCTCCCCCCTGGGGGGGGGGGGTCGCCCCCGGGGCCGGTCGGCCTCCCCCCCCGCCTCCCCCCCAAAAAACC
>JAABNY020000045.1:5043654-5054765 GCA_015164015.2 Brevimyrus niger | reverse complement strand
GGGGGGGGGGGGGGGGGGGGGCCCCTGCGCCACGGAGGTGTGGGGATGCGACTCCGGGGCAGGACGTCAGCCCAGCTGACCCTGCGCCCAAAAAACCGTCACATGCGACTCACACGATGGCAGGTGAACCTGAAGGTGCGAGCAGGAATGATGGAGGAATATATCACAACGCATCCATGTAAAGCACCTTGAGGTGACTGTTGAGAAAAGGTGCTATATAAAAATGTACTGAACCGAACTGAAAATGAACAGCCAAAACTGAATTGGGTGGAAAAAAAAACACAGACTTGGTGTGTGTGTGTGTGTGTGTGAGACAGTTAAGGAGTGTGCTGGGGCAGGTTTTGGGGAGGCTCTGCAGGGGGAACATTCTGTCCATCCACCTCCACATCCTGAGGGACGGGGCCTGGGGGGGGAAGGGGGGGAGGAATTGTCAGGCCTTCACACAGAAGCAGGCATACAGCTTTCTGTCTGTCACTCATAAATATTCAGCTAAAGGTATTTACTGAACACCACTTCCTCACCTCGCTCTACTGGATGAAACTGCAGCTCCCCATCAGGCCCTGCAGGGGGAGCCTGAGATCCTGCCTGCAGGTTCTTCTGTCTCTGGGACATCTCCATCACTGCCTGGAGGTGAGGGCACTGCATGAGGAGGGCACGCTCCGCACTGCACAGCTAAACCCAGTGTGTGAGTGGCAGGAATGTCCTCACCAGTTGATACTCCCTCTTCTGCGCTTCCAGCGCTCGGCCTCGCTCATTCAGCAGCTCCTGCTCCAGACGCAGAGACTCTGCCTTGCGTCCAAGCTCCTCCTCCTTTTCCCGCAGCTCTGCCTCAAACTGCTGAAGCTCCGCCTCCGAATACACCGGCTTAGTGTCATCCAGGGTCTTTGGCAGGCAGGAGACCAATAGGAGACCAACGCTGAGCATGGTTCACGGTCACTTGCACCCTTTCCCCACCCTTTCCTCTAAGCTCATTTACCAGTATGGGCCAAGCACAGACTGCTCAGGGTTCTGCTCCGTCACCCTAACCCTCCTCACCTTCCACTCCCTTGGACCGTAATACTCCTTCTTCTCCATCGACTTCATGAACTCATCCAAGCTGACCAACCGATCGTGGTTGATATCTACCTGCCCAAATATATTAAATCAAAATTAGGGAAGGTTTGCAGTGGCTGCCGCCGTCTATAGGAGGTCGGAGTGCCAGTATGACACGGTGGGAGCACTAGGGAATGGAACGGCAGAGAAACCGGGAGGGCAGACTCACGATCTTCATCATGTGCTCCCTCATCCTCAGTCGCTCTTCCTCCATCTCCACCATGTCGTCCTCCTCATTGCGTGGGTCATAGACCTTTTCAAGCTGGCAGAAGAGAGCGACGCACCCAAATAAGCGCAGAAGTAGGGTCCATGTCAGCGGGCATGCAAGAGACACACACCTCCTTAGTGAAGAGAGCCTCCAGCTCCTGCTCGTCCAGAACTCCGTCTCCATTTGTGTCTAGGGCAAACAAAAAGGAATCCATAGTCATGCTGCTGGCTTGAGGGCCAGGGGCCAACTTGCTTGATTAAAAAAAAGGATGCAGAGAGAAGCGACGGCATTGAAAAGTTAGGATTGAATGATTAGGATTTTTGGTGTAGGTAAACACGAACCATGGAGCTTAAAGAAGGTTTTGGGGTTGAACTCCTGTGGGTCCAGGCCATCAGTCTCCTTCCACACCTCGCGAAGCTGAGCCACGCTGCCCTGGGGTGCGATCAAGGACCAGGATTAGCATACAGTTAGTGTTTCCCCACTGAAACGGCGATGATCTACTGCAGCTTCTGCTCTACAAGGTGAGCCGGCTTCCTGTCCATGTCACACAGGAATTACAAGACAACATGATAGTAATAAAGCTCCTCCTTTGCTCTCTGGCAGCTCGACTCTCCCCTGCACCTCCCTCCCTCACCGGGGCATTGATTTTCGGGTGTTGCCGATGTTTCTCCTGCAGCTCCTGCAGCCTCCTCTCCTCCTTCTCCCTCTTTTCCTGGTCCAACCCCTTCAGATACTGCCGGCGTTCATGTTCCTTTAGCATCTCATAGCGTTTGAACTCTTCATGCCGCTCTGCGTCATAGTTTTCGAGGTCCTTGGTGGCCTGTGGGGGGGGGTGGGGTGGCAAATGGCATGTAAACCCAGCAATCTAGCATTTCAGCATCATGACTCCTGCTTACTGCTTTATGCCAGACACCACACCATGTGTCAAACCCATTGTTACCTGCAAGTGAAAAGCCAATTCAGGAAGCTCAAATTAAACATTAACCATTAGAACCCCATCCATTTCTGAGCATATTTTGATTTTAGGCTTATTACACTGTATGTACATGAGTTAGCCACATATGTTTTATGGTTGTATTTACTGGACATTCCGGGCTACTCATGCACATCATAATTTGATGTGCACATGCTGACACAGTCTTGATATCTTCCTTTTTATGAGGAAAAACTATTTTTAATCTAATCTAATATATACATTTGAAAGGCACTACAGATATAATCTTATAAATGTTGAGATTAGAGTCTATATGATGTGGGAATGCAGGGTTTTCATTGGGGGACCTTTCTATGCTTTAGTATTGTGAAGGAATACATGATTAGTGCCAAACGGAAATGAGAATCTTTGATTTAGCATCCATTTGGTAACTTGTACCTGATAGACCAGAATGCATGGATACATACATCACATCGGGAAGAAACGGAAGTAAAAAAAAAAGACAAGCATTGTTTAGTTTATGATCCACTGGATAAACACAGACATAACATTAAAACATAATTGTTAAAGTGGAAATTTGGGAATGAAACTATTTGTTGGCATTTTAGCCTCAAACAACAAACCGACTGTGTAGCATGTCTTTGTGTTTACATGTGGGGAGTGTTCCAGTTACACGATGGGCACGATCTATTTCAACTGTTTTGTTGGAGCTTGACACCGAACATACATATACTAACTTATGAATAAAGTTAATGAAAATATCAAGTAATCGTCTTTCAAATAAATAAAATGCTGCGTTTTTGTTATTATTTATAGTAAAACTTCAGCCAATTTTTTGGTGTTTTTCTGTCCCTTTATTTTTAGGCTTATAATAAATAAAACAAAAATTTTGTCCCCAAAAGTGTAGCACAAGCGAATATGCACTTTGTTTACCTTCCACTGCGAATAAAATCAATGGTTTATGGATTATTAGGGGTGCGTTTTGGTGCAAAATGTTTAAAATATATGCCTCATTGTACACAGGATTACTCTGGAATACTTCAGAGCACAATGTTGCAACTTAAACGACCAGATCAAGTAAGTTCTCTCAATTCCAATGATATGCGATTCATGTCAATATTTTAGACCTATCCAAAGTTAACGAGCATGAGATTAACGTGTGATAAAATAAATGCATTTTGCGTTTGTCGGGTTCTAAGGGTTAACCCTAGTTTGTTAAAATCCTATGTTTACATCCCCTCCATCCATAGTTACCGTAGCAATGAGCAGCTCCAGATCTTTGGCCTCAAAAGTGTTCTGGTTGTGAGGGTCCAGGTGCTCAAATTGCTTCAGCAGTGAGGTGTGGTCTACCTGAAGATCTTCCCCGATGGGAGGGGGACAGAGAGAGCAGTGAAATGCTACACGAGGAACCATGGACATGTACACCGGTGTTACTACTGCTAACCAAAACTAATACCATAACGAAACATTTTCATAAATCGAAATAAAACAAGAGAGGAAAATTAAAAAAAAACAACTACAACTAAATGTAAACAATAGATATTGCTTCCAAAACTAACTTAAAATAAAAACAAATGTCAAACATTTTTTATTACCGTTTTTTTTTTTTTAAACTTCAGTTTGCCGATGTAACAATTTGTTTATAATTAATGATATAACTGATGATACTTGCCCCTATTGTGGACACTGGCATGTAATATGCAGTGTGTTCACTCTGCAATTTTCACACTAAAACTAAACTGGATTTGAAATAAAAATTGAAAATAATATAAATAGATAAAATAACTGAAACAAAACTATAACACTGGTGCAAACATGTGCACCCGCTCTTCACGGCCCTCACTGTGCATGCTGGCACTGTCCATCTTAGCTCTGAGCAGCATTCGCAGCCTGGACACCTCCTGCCTTTTCAGCTCATCCAGGCGGGTGCGCACGTGGTGGCCGACCAGGTCCAGCTCCTTGCTGAGACGGCCATTCTAAGAGGGAGGGAGAGAGGGAGGCGGGGCATGTCTGCACTGCAGCACTGGAGGGAGGAGCGGAGGAGCTGCTCCACCTACACAGGCAGACAGCATCGACCTGTGCCACTGAAAGATCGGGAATCACCTTGATGTCTTCTGTGTTGGCGGTCTGCAGCTTCTCTCTGAAGTGAGGATCAGTCTCCAGGACCTCGATCACCTCTCGAAGGTACCTGTCATAGTACAGGCCAGTGTCCTGAGGAGGAGATGCCCCATGCACTTTGAAACGAGAGCTGAATATCGGTGGCTACATTTGCAGCTGTCATGGGCAGAGAGACACTGAGGGTTGATGAAACTAGACAACCTGAAGCAAAACACTGGCTTGTTTTTTTTCACAGCACTGGAAACACAAGACACAGGTTACACCCATATCTGACAGCCAGGTCAGGGACCGAGGGGTACACCTAGAACTGACAGCCAGGTCAGGGTACAGAGGGGTACACCCAGAACTGACAGCCAGGTCAGGGTACACCCAGAACTGACAGCCAGGTCAGGGTACAGAAGGGTATACCCAGAATGGACCGCCAGGTGAGGGTACAGAGGGGTACACCTAGAACTGACAGCCAGGTCAGGGTACACCCAGAACTGACAGCCAGGTCAGGGTACACCCAGAACTGACAGCCAGGTCAGGGTACACCCAGAACTGACAGCCAGGTCAGGGTACAGAAGGGTACACCCAGAATGGACCGCCCGGTGAGGGTACAGAGGGGTACACCCAGATATGACTGCCAGGTCATGGTACAGAGGGGTACACCTAGAACTGACATCTAGGTCAGGGTACAATAGGGTGCACCCAGAGAGGAAGGCCACAAAAACATGAAAAAAGCACAAAACCCTCAGAAACTAAAGGGTTCTCTTAACCGTCAGAGACGGTTTATTTATGTGAACAGTAGTGTTCAGATTTCTGTAAACACCAGTAACAGATGATGGAGCCCAAAAACAAGTTTACTAAGTACCACATCTTCCCGTTTCTCCTCCTGAAAGGGCTGGGCATCCTGGGGAATGGAATTGCGCTCAATCGGTAATGACCACACCCTGAGCGACAGAAAGCCCAGCAACAGCAGCCAGCATGGAGCTCCGGGCATGGTCCTCTGGCACAGAAACACAGAAGTGGGAGACACCACAGTAAATACAGGAAGTATTTGTTTTATGTGGGCAGATTGCATACTGTCAGGTTTTTCTCCCTCAGTCCAAAGACTTTCAGTTAGGCTAACAAACATTTCTAAAATGCTCATAGTGTATGTGCCCTGCCCTGGACTGGCATCCCAGCTCGGGCGTTCCCCGTGCTTTGTGCCTTATCCTGCGTTAAACAGACCGCAGGACCTCCTCAGCAAGCCTGCTCAGGACAGGGGCTTGGAAAATGGACGGACATCTATTGAATAACACTGCGGTTGCCGTGCTCACAGGTGTACAATATGGTGTGCAATTGTGTAAAAACACACAAGTGTGAAGTGAACAGGCACTCAAAAGGGGCCCGGCGACACGCAGGGTGTCCCTTTCGTACAATTCGCTCTGTCAGTGCTCCTCTCTCCCGGCAACCTGTTACCGCACTACAGTCTCTATTCGCCTCGCACCTACCCTCATTCGTCAGTCGTCTGCTGTTCCTTCTTTCGTATGCCTTCCCCTCTGCTGTCTTTCCCAGCTCGGCCGCCTTACTAACGACGACAATTCTCTATAAAAACAAAATTCCGGACACACTCAGCATCATCGTTAGGCGACAGCCTATCCAGCAGAACTTCTCGACGTTATCAACAAGCGACTGGATCTCGCGAGATCTAGCGCTTGTGTTGTCATCGTCGCGCAGCATTATTCCCGCTTCCCCATTAACATAGATGAAATGTGAATACCAAAATACAAAATTATATTATGTAAACAAAACAGTTCATTGACAAAAGATTTTAGTATGGTGAGTTTAATAGGCACTAAGCTGGGATTCTGTATAAACACTGACTAATTTAATGAGGTTTAGACTTTAGATCACTGAATTTATGAATATGACATTTCCTTAGAGGACAGAGTAGCATAAATGGAGTGCTAGGACCAATATAGTTTATTCTGATATCTAAAACGAATGCCATGCATTCAGAAATGGGTATACCTCCTTTTGTTACAACCAAAGATATAATATTACCAGCTGTTAACTCTTAAGAAATATATGTGGAATAATCAACATATTCATGTTTTGATGTATAGATCTACTAACTCCACTAACTACTAAATCTACCTCCACTAAAGGAACCATCTTTTTTTTTTAAAAACAGAATAAATCCCTTACTGGGGACTAAAGTCTGCCAGGAAGTCTTTTAATCACAATTAACATTATTAATTTACTTTACAGAGATCAAGCTAACATCAACTGGGAGGAGATAACTCCAAGTCAGTGTTCAGGTATTTGCCTTTTTCTGGTGCAAAACAAGCTTTTCACAATTTCTTTGCAGCAATACATTTAGTTATAACTATAAATACAAGTTATAGTTGTAAATACAGGGGAAATCAAATCAAATTGCTTGTAAATGTAAAATGTAATGTTTAGTAATAGAGAAACAAACCATGTTAGTGCATAAACAATAGCCGTATGATATTCTGGTGTTTTCAATAATAATTCAGTCAAAGACAATGTAAAGAAGAACCACTTTTTTGTTTTATAAAATAAGTATGCAAAATATCATTTGAAATATGGACAGTTATTGTCTTCAATGTGAAGAGTATATAAACACTAATTCAAGATATTCTTAAAAATGGAAAAAGTCATTCATTGTCTAAACCAAAACATTTTACAACAATATAATATGAAAAGTTCAGTAATTATACACATAAAAATAAATTAGCACAAATAGTACAAACACCATAATTAAATATATAAATATCTTAAATAAAATTTATGTAAGATTGTAGCAAATACCAAAATAATATGACATAAAACATTCTAAGATAAAATTAAACACAAATACGAATAGACCATAAATAAATAAATAATACAATAAATATAAAATACCTAAATTCAACGTTTTAGTTAAATCAGTTTTAACTACTTATTTTGATGCAGTTTGATTTGAATGAAAATTTCTGATGCTTCTCATTCTTTAAAAATCAACTTCTTGCAGGTCCGTTGGGGTGCTGGCTCTCTCCTCCTCTATGTCACCATCCTTCTCTGCTTTGTGTTGCTCCTCTTGCTGTGTTCGTCCAGCCCTGAGTCGCTCAGAAAGTGCGCCCTCTATCATGTCCGTGTAGTACTGCAGTACAGCCTGAGATCAGAGAGCAGTAGCTTGTTTCAGAGACTCATTCTTGGATCTTTCATTTGTTTACCATATTCCCCTAATGATCTCACTCGCGTTGTGGTCTGATATACTCACCAAGTTAATACGACAGTGTGCAGCCAGTGTTTTTGGCATGTCGCTTAGCTGAGGACCCCTGTCATCCAGACCTCGGAAGGCAGAGTTCAGTGCTGCCGCGGCAACCAGAGATGGCGGCGTCCCCAGGAAGCGGGCATCACAGACGCACATGGCGACCAGGGTGTCACCATGACGACGAAGGGTAGACAGAAACGCCTCTGCGTCTGCACTGCTAGCTCCTTTCTCCGTGGGAGCAGGTAGCAAGTGTGGGAAGAAGTCCTGGGGAGTAATGGCAGCAACATCCCATTGTAGTGTTGCTAAGACAACCCGCTCCATCTCCTAGCAGAGACAAACAGAAGGAAACAGTGTCAGGGTTGTTCCCATGACAGCATGAGTGCTGAATGCAGAATAAACGAATGAGTTTATGCCAGTTAACTCGACAGACGGTGAGAAACCACCTGAACCTACTGGGGGCACCCGTGCACAAGCAGCGCGGGGCGACCTACCCGCAGGCTCTGAGGCAGGAAGGCACCGGGGGCGGCGGCACAGAGCATGTGAGCCCCCAGCGGCTCACTCTGCTGCAGCTTGGAGGCGAGCAGGACGCAGGCCGCAGCCAGGCAGAGTGGTGAGGGCGGCAGGGTCAGGGAGGTGGACAGGAAGCGGTCCAGCAGGGACACGGCTAGGGGGAAGACGCGCTCGTCGCAGCTGGACTCACAGCACACCTGAGGGAGGGGGTGAGAGGCTCACACAGCTGGACGGCTGCACCTATGCACCGGGTGGCAGACAGACATACAGGACACACACTCTGGGCGACAGACACATACCTCCAGTGCCCACTTGGCCAGCTGTTCCCTCTGCTGAGGCTGTCTTTGAGTGAGGTTCACGTAGAGGGCCGACGGTGAGTATCGCCGCTCCACCCGCAGCAGCATCTCCAGCACGCGCTCCCCGCTGGCGTGGGGGTCCCAGGGAGCCCTCGGCACGGCATCCTCCTGCTCCTCTTCGCACCAGAGTGACACTGACATCCTCGACGCTCTCTGTGAAGTCCCCGTACGGTGCTGGGCAGGGCGTCCAATTCCAGCTCCGGTCCGTCCGGTGCACTGTGGTTAGTGTCTGTGTGCCTGTCTGGAGTGCGTGCTCTGTCCTGAGGGGAAGCCCACCCTCATACCTACCCTCTTATACCCCTGAAGGGGGGGGGGGGGCGGGGGGCTGGAAATAGTACAATAATAGAAAGACAACAAAGGAGGGTGAGGGATAATGGCATCAACAGGTGGAAAGAGAGGGAGAGGAGAAGGGGGAGAGTGAGTGAGAGGACAAGAGAGGGAGGAGACAGCAACAGATGGGAATGAAAAAGAGGAGAGGAGAGAGTTGTCTCTAAATGGAGAAGGGGGGAAAAGGTCATGTGCAGCATGTGACAATGGGCAAGGGTGAAAAAAACAGAGGCAAAGCCAGGGAGAAACCGCATGAAAAGCTCACCCAGGCACTATGGCAGGACAAGATGTCCGCAGACTAACCAGGCAGGCCGTGTGTATCCACGAAAGCCGAGCTGCGACTTGCAAAATGACATGGACTCGGACTAACCAGGTGGGCCGTGACTCACGAAGCACACTTAGATGATCTGGGTGAGCTGACTTGAAACAAACTCGACAAGACAGGTGGACAGTGACTCATAGGATGAAGAGCACCCAGACTAATCAGGTCCATGTGTGTGTTCAGGCACTTTCAAACCACAGGAACTTTTTTTGGAACGAGAACTTGGTTCAGAAACCAGTAGCTTTTGTCGTGGTCACACCGCAGGAAGTCAGCCTGATCTTAGTTCCAGCACGCAGTTCTGAAACCATCTTTTAGTACCTACTTCAAACTAGGTACACAAGCTACAGCGGGGTGCTTACAGTAGCAGCTTGCTGACTGGTCGAGCACAACCACCACCGCTAACTGGGAAGTTAGTATGTGGAAAAAAGATATAACTAGCAGAGCAAAACTTGAGCAGTTGGAATGATTTTTGTATTTTAGTTACATTTAATGAATAAGAATATTTTTTTGCTTGCATCTTCGTATTTCGGCATCAGAAAATTCAATCGATAACCAATATATTTTATTCTGATGTCGCTGGGGATAGCAGTGAAACTTGCCAGCGCTTATCAGTGGAATACGTTACATGTTTTAGGGTGGTGGTGTAGTTTTGAATTGCAAGTGAAGTTTAATGATCTTTTTACGTCTCCCATACTTATTTTGCATAAAGGTACCGGTTCCTGTTGTGTGATGTAAAAGCGACACATGAGAGATGCCAGTTCCCGGTGACCCGCAGGTGGAAACGCACTCAGACTAACCAGACGGCCCACGTGTATCAACCAAAGCCAAGCTGTGACTCGCAGGTGGAGGCGCACTCTAACCAGGGCAACTGTGTGTACATTCAGAAAGATTCATATAATGCAACATGCAAAGCCCCCTCTATCCTGGGAGTTTACTCTCTGAGGAAGCTCAGTGTGAGCCCCCCCCCCCTCCACTGGCAGCAGTCTGCTGGGGGCACAGCAGCATGTGTGAAACAGACAGAGACGGCAGGCAGGGCAGTGATGTGCTTTGTTTGGTCTGACACCAGCCCTGTGCCTTATGCTCCATTGTGAGTGGACACACACACACACACACACACACACACACACACACACACACACACACACACACACACACACACACACACAGAGCAACCCTCCTCCCTCACATGGGGGTGCTCATGAATGACTTTCACACGTTTAGTGCAGATTCGTACAGACTTGTTATTCATTGCCTTTTAATTTTTTAATGAAAGTTTGAATAGAGTAGAATGCAGCCAATCTGTCGCTTTTTTTCCACTGCCACCATGATGTGCTGGACTATACGCCCCAATCAGAGAACAGCAGCTGCCTGTTCACTTACTGGAAAAGTGAAACTGATTCCCTGGCCATTTTAACTCAGACTGTTCTAACATACATGACAGTGTGATGCCCATGAGGCCCAGTGCCCCATGTCCAGGCCGTACCCCTATCCAGGGCATGACCCTGTCTGGCACCTTGTGCCCAGGCTGTTACCCTTTCCCGGCGCCTCGTGCCCAGCCCATATCCCAGCTTGGCATCCCATGCCCAGGCCGTAGGCCCACTTCTTGGCTGTGGCTTTCTGGTGCATCCCAGCCCCACTGGGTCTGAATGTCTCTCCAGAGGTGAAGGACACAGGCTTCACTGCTTCTCAGAATGAGTCCCGTGTTTTCATGTGTCCTGCTGGGTGCGTCTTAGTATTTCAACCTAAGCAGTAAAATCACATATCAAATATTCCATAATCTATCTGGCACCTTCTGCCCAGAGCCTTATATACCCCAGCAGACAATACAATAACTCAAAGTAAGCATTGATAACACAGCAGTGAGAATCACTCACACACACACACAGCATAGCATAGCAGAGCAGAGCAGCGCAGCGCAGAGGGACCCGCCCCCCACCCCCCCGCCCCCCACCATACCCCACCAAGTGAGGGGGAAGGGTGAACGTGTCGGCAGCCTAGTT
>JAABNY020000045.1:5031980-5043554 GCA_015164015.2 Brevimyrus niger | reverse complement strand
CCTAGTTAAGCAGCCTGCTAAATTCATGTGCTGCAGTTGTATTCAGAAGGGTCTGGGGTGGTGGTGGAGGGGGGGGGGGTGGGTTTCCCGCCCCCTATTTTCAGGCTCATTTAACATGACAGAGGGCATGGGGCCCCAGCCTGCATGCTTTGTAAACTTAAGACAGCCACCTGCTGTCAGTTGGGGGAGTGGGGGGGGCAATACTAGTCTGAAAGTTGAGATATTTGGTAAATGAATCTGCTGAAAATTTATGGTACAGTTCATACAACAAACGATGATGAGTAATTATAAAATATAAAATACCATAAGGTGATGTGACTCCACCCTCCCATTCTGATGCTATTCATGTTAAGATCCTATGTGTGGAAGCAGAAGGAGGGCAGCAGAGACACCAGAGCCAGACTGAGCACATGGGTCACTCTTTCAGGATACACTTTATTGGGTAATTGGTCAGAGGCGGTTACTGAAAATCAAACGGCGATATTGCATATTTAACACTGGAAAGCCCAGCACCCTGACTTTCACCTTTATCAACCTACACTCATCCTAGAGGGGGAAAAAAAAAAAAGGTAGATGAGAGATCATCGGGTGGGACCCAAAGTTAGGGAGGCGCACCTCACACAGACAAGGCAGTAACGGCCTGCACACCAGGACAGAGACGACTCAGGACAAGCAGTGCAACGTCACGAGGAGACAGACGGACACACGATCTCAGTGTGTAGCGGAGGACAGAAGCATGTGCCTTGCAGATCCTGCCAACACCATTCACCCCCACCACACGCACCCTGTGCTCATCATTTACAGTTATGGGTAAGTAGGGGGCGGGCGCCTTGCGGGGCAGCCGCTTCCCGATTGGCAAGTGTCGCCACCAGAGTCCCGCGACTGGCCAATGAGTGGCTGTGTTTCTTCTGGCCCGGAAGCTGGGCTCTCGTCACTGGAGCCAGGGAGGGGACACAGACCCAGGACCTCTTGGACCTTCACGGGGAGTTCCTGGGGTGGGGGGGGGAGACATTTCACAGGTACAAAGGCAGTGGACTGCATCCCGACAGATTGTTGATGTTGAATGTCAGTAACCACTAGTGTAGCATGTTAGTACAATGAGGAAAACGCTGAAGCAGCAGACTAGCTCACCTCGCAGGCTTGCAGCTGTCTGAAAATGGCCTCGGCGCCGCGCAGCAGTGACTGCAGGTCCAGCTTCATCGTCAGGTCATTGATGTGCTGGAGACAGAGATATAGAGAGGCTGTTGCAAGCCGTGGCAGTCGGTGGGGGGGGGGGGCAATCCTCAACCTCTCCCCCATCACCTTCTATACTACCTTTAGTATGGTGTTGAAGTCATGGTCTGACCCAATCAGCTCCCCCCTTTGAGACTCCAGGATGGAACAGGCCATCAGCAGATGGAAGTTGTCACATGGCAGGCCAGTCCACATGACCTAGAATGAGGTGCAGGCTTAAAGGTAAGATAGGTACACCACAAGCCACCATACACAGACAGGAAAGTACACTCGTGATACAGGAAACGGCCCTTCAAATGCATAGTTCCATTACCTCCCACAGGGTCAAGATGTCCTCAAAGGAGAACTCTCTCTTGAACCATATCAGTAACCAGCGGAAACAAAAGCACAGAGATCCACTGTCTTGGGAGTCTAAGGAGGTGGGGCAGGAGAGTACAGGAGGGGAAAAGAGAAGCCAAAAGTATGGGCAATGATTACAAAAACATATTTAAATGCTGTTGATTAACTTCAGCATCTGTGACATCCTCGGTTAAAATATACAATAAATCAAAGGGTACACCACAATAAATCATAATAAACTGAAGCAAAAGCGCTAAGCATCCGCTGGCACTGGGTCAGGGTTTAAGGGCTGGGATCAGGTAACAAACACTACAGAGCAATGAAACATTATCCGGCCCAGACAGGGAGCGGGGGGGCTGTTACCTAGGTAATCACAGAGCTCTGGGTCAATAGCCTTCAGCAGGATACCCAGCTGCAGTAGCTGCTGCTTCATGGCCTCCTGGGACTCCTCAAAGTTCTGGTGCTGTGAGAGCAACAGGCAGGAGGGGGGCAGTCAGACAGGGATACCCGAGGACAGTCAGACAGGAACAGGGAGCAGTCAGACAGGGAGACCCGAGGACAGTCAGACAGGGAGACCCGAGGACAGTCAGACAGGAATGGGAGGGGTGCAGTCAGATGAGGGAAAGGGACAGTCTGATGGGGAGATGAGGGGACAATTAGAGATGAAGCAGGGCAGTCAGGGAGATAAGGGGACAATTCAGACAGGTGAGGGTACAGTTGGATGAAGAGACAGACAGGAGGACGAGGGGACAATAAGATATGATGGGGGAAGAGTCCAACAGGAACAGGGATAATCCGACAGGATGGGGGAGTGTAAGACAGGGGGTGAAACAGAGAGACGAGAGGACAGTCAAACAGGGGGAGGGAACAGTCAGACAGGAAGGGGGGACAGTCAGACAGGCATGTGATCTAGGGACATACAGATAGGCTTCCAGCAGGGGACAGTTAGACAAACTGAAGCACACAGACAGGGGGACACTCAACCAGACAATGGGAGAGTTACAAAGTCACACATTCATACAGGGTTAGGGTTAGGATAGGATAAAGGTTAGGACCAAGTGGTAGACAAAAAAGAGGGGCACCACACCCTGCCCCTGCACTGACCACGAGCTCCATGAACCCAGTGAGACACCAGAAGGACTCCACCTCATTCTGAGTGATGAAGAGGATGGGGGAGAGCAGGTCACTCATGCCCTGGACGTAGCCTGAGGAGAGGAGGACCCATGTAGGCATTAATGTTCATCAGACGCGCGACACACATGCAGCCGTAAACAGCGAAATAAGACATACCCAGGTCAAAGTTATACATGCAGTAGGTCATCAGGACGTCGTGCAGAAGCATCAGGCCTGGGTTCTCATTCCCAGAAAAGAAAGAGTTGTGTCTGTCTGTCCGACTGACGTCTCGCTCTGGGATATAGAAAGTCATACCTCCATGACAGCCCCACAGACTGATTGGCTGCAGAGCAGTAATCACACATGAGCTCCAGCCATTCACATACGGTGTGTGAGTTTGACGGACAGAAAGGCAGACCTATCAGGCTGCGGTATCCTCTGAGGAGGGAGTTCCTCATCTCCTGCTCTTCGCTCACAGATTTCCACTGCACTTTCATCCTGAAATACTCGTCTCTGGTGAACAAGGAAGACCGGTCGTTGAACACAGAGGGACAACAGAGAGGACGAGACCCTGAGCACTGGTGACGTGGGGACACTCACGTCTTAACCCTCACTATGTCCTCCCTCTCCTTTGCCGTACTGTTCCAGGGATAGAAGCCTAAGAGAAACTTCCAGACCTCCTTCCGCAGTGATGGGCTGACCCCCTGAGGGAGCAGGACAGGCGACAGGCAGGGTTAAACCATCACGCTGGTTTAAAAACAGCCATGGTGTCAGTGTCTGAAGGAAAAGGAAACACACCCCTCTGAACACCATCTCTTTGATCTTCTGAGGCTCCAAGACCCGTCCCTCAGGGTCCAGAAATTCCTCCCACTTGTCCAGGGGCGGCCCTCTTTTTATTTCAGGTCTGGGGCCAAGCTCCACCCCCTAAACACACAAAGAGGGTTGTAAAAATTCACACAATCCACAGATAGAACCAGCAGATGGGGCTCTACGTTTCCTGTTGTTTTGACCTGACTGCATCTGTACCTGCAGTGTGGTTCTTATATAAGGTGGGAGGTTAATCCCACATTCAGCCCAGCCATCCCTTTAATAGGGGTTCATTAAGAGCCATACATGGCAGGGGTAATATGAAGTTTTAGGACTCACACAAGTTATAAGTTCGAATTCAGGCTCCTCATCGGCTGCCTGAGGTCCATGGGCGCCCTGGGTAGGGCGGCAGTGGATCGAAGAGTCAGGGGGACGCAGCGCTCCACGGAAGAAGTTTGTGACCTTGGAAAACCCCCCAAATGTCGTGGCGTATGGATCCTGGATGAACCTCTGAGGAGATGAGGAAGGGTGAGCCGAAGTTACACATCACTACACACCCACACACTACACGTCTCCCTAGCCAGAGTTACACATCGCCACACACTCGCTGCACATCACCCCAAATCTGACCAACATGTTACTACACACACTACTTAACCTGAGCTACACATCAACACATCACCCTGAGTTACATCACGCAAATTACACACCATTCACCACACCTTAACCAGTTACACACCACACACATCACCCTAATCTGAGTTACACATCGTTACACACACACATTACACATTATTGTACCCTTTTCTGTAGGTGATCTTTTTCAGAATTTATGTCAACTCATCTTATTCAATACCAAGTTATACATCACCCTACACTATAAATCACTCTAACCTGAGTTACTGTATACATGGCTATACATCACTCAACACACACAGTCAAGTGTCTCAGTACTCCTCCCTCTGCGGCAAACTGTACGCAAACTGTCTATTAACAATTAACATTCCATTATACCAGAGGTGTATGGAGACAGCTAGACAACCATATGCATTCAGAAATAATTATTTTGTTTTAAAAAATGGAAATATTCTAAATGTCAATGAAATGATTTCCCAACAGCACATCTGGAGATTCAGCCTGAGGCTTAAAGCCGGTTTAAAGTCTGAAAGAGCGGCCTTTTCACGTCAACGCCTTCATAAGGTGTTTCCCGAGTTCACACATGGTACCGTACTAACCCTTTGGCTCCAGTGAGGGGCAGCCAGTGACCTTTGCCTAACCCATGATTATCTCAACTAATATGGCTAATACTTCATAAATATTCAAAAGGTATGTCAGGTTCCATGTTTGGAGAAACTTGCTAACTATTTAAGAAGCTGTGATCAAGGCAATTGGTGGCTACTTTGAGGTCAGGAATTACAAAACATTTTCAGGTTACTAGAAAATGGTCCTGCACCTCAATAAATTTTGTTTTCTGTACTGCAATGTGCTCCCATTTTTGACGTACTTGAAAATATACATAATATAAAGAATTATAGAACCTGGTTTTCAGCAACTTTATGCAAATATTTGACAGATACTGTATTTATAACACACTATATATGATTCACAAATCACCACACACACACGCGCACATCCACACATGCAGGGACTCACAGAGACCAGGTCCGAATTGCTGTCGTCAAAAAGGTGGAGCTCATCGATAGACTGAGACAGAGCCTCGGAGTGGTGGGGGTAGGCGAGGAAGAGCCTCGCATCCATTGGAGAGCTGGGATGAGGGTGCGGGGGAGGGTCAGAGACAAAGCCCACACACAGAGATACACGCCTGTATATACACACATACACACACACACACACACACACACACAACTGTATACCGATTATATCATGTGTAAAACAGCTTCGATATTCATTTTTCATGGTATTGATTCTACAGCATGCAGTTCCAGTTTGCTCTGACCACTGAGGCTCATCAGCTACCAATGTGTATGCCTAGAACTGAGTACAGTCTCACACACACTAAAATCACTAGTTGAGAAGCATCACATAACTGATAAAAGTGTAGCCAGAGTGGCATCTGGAAATACCCTGGCTTTGTGACAAATGAAGGCAGTAAACCGCAGGGCACGTTGAAGCTTGTGTGCAAGTTGTGCCACTGTACAATCCTGACAAAGGGGGCAACCGCCAAAAACCACTACAAATTTAGCTCCATACAATCTAGTGCGGTTGTGTTGATTAGTGTTGATCATTCAGATACAAACTTTTAGAGTTGTGCAGTTGTTAAAAGTGTTAGTGATTTGAAACACAAGGCAGGTAAAAGTAACATATCTGTTCTTTTATAAACTGAAATAATACACAGTAACATCCAAAATTTAAGAGTGTTCAATTACTGCTCCTGAATATCTGAGCACGATTACAGTGACTGCTGTACTTAAAAGTATCGTACTCTGACTGACAATGCAATGCAAAGGGTTTTTTATTTATATAGTGACAGATTACAAAAGGTTGTAAAGTTTTTGCAAAAAACAAAATTGCAATTGAAATTCTTTTATTGAGTGTTTAGTATTGAAAAATGGTATCGATCTTCAGTACTTGGTATTATATTGAAATTTTGGTATCGGACCAACACTAATACATACACACACATATACTTGTACATACACACACATATACTTGTATATACACATATACAGATACACATACGTGCCTATACGCACACACACACACACACAAAGAGAGAGAGACTTACGGGGCCAGAATAATAT
Source organism: Brevimyrus niger (assembly GCA_015164015.2). Classification (NCBI taxonomy): domain Eukaryota; kingdom Metazoa; phylum Chordata; class Actinopteri; order Osteoglossiformes; family Mormyridae; genus Brevimyrus; species Brevimyrus niger. Next base: position 5,037,300 of record JAABNY020000045.1, on the reverse strand, counting down.
AGTGTTGTAGAGCTCTCAGCAGTTCCATGGTGCCCCCCCTGTGGAAATGCAGTGGTGGAAGTGAATGCCCCCCTCTGCTGGTGAGCACCAGGAAGTTGCGTCCCAGGGAGAAGCGGGCACGGCGCAGGGAGTATAGCTCGGAGAGCGGCAGCGAGAAGGAGCCCCATTGACCTGGAAGGGCAGACAGCCATGAACAGCAGTACAGAGGGAGCAATGCTGATGCACCAACACAGAGCTGACTGCTTCAGTACCGGTCTCTCGCACTGGGGGGTGCTCTCTCGCTTTTTTCACTGTGCTGATGACAGCCCAGTCTGGCTCATATCCTGGGTCAAAATTAGTCTCCTCCTCTCCCCCATCCCCATCCTGTGAGAGAAGGAAACGGAGCTGGACTAGACACTCAAACAAGGCAGTATGTCATGAATGTTAATGATGATCCTTCTGCTAACTCTGACTGGTACTACATTAAAAGAATGAAGCAACATCTAAATAAAACTAATTAAATAAGCTTCTGTAAACTAGACGTAGGCATTTCTCAGTATTTTCAGGAGCTTCTCGATAATACTTTGTGCGAATATCCATATTGGTTGATTTACCTTTTTGCTGTAGAAAACAGCAGGTGTACTTCCTCTTTGCTCCTCAAGAGGGCTCCACTCCAAAGCTGGTTCCCCACCCTAAAGAAAGCAATTATGTGTTACCAACTTTAAACAGCCCTATAACTATGGTGCCAAATTAGTCAAACATTTCCACAGTAAGAAGTCTTTGAAAACAACGTATGGATTTATGGATCTAACCACCATGTATTTTACAAGTCAGTGAAACAAAGACAGGATATATGGCTGCAGCTGTAATACTGTTTGGTACCTAGTGCAAGCTGATACCAAAGGCAACAACAGAGGTCCTCAGCTTTTTTTGTTATGATGTCACACAATATTCCACTCCCCTCTCATGCCCCTTAGAGCCAAGAATGTGAAACACAAAAAAAAGAATCGGAAAATTAGAAAGTTCTGAAATCGAAAAAATATTTGAAACCACAAAAAATACGATCTGGATCTGAAAACAAAAAAAATCTACAAAAGAAAAAATAAGACCTCAAATATCAAAATATATATGAAAATAAAAAATGAAAATAAATATAAAAAAAACAAGAATTTAATCAAAATTATATTTAAACCGAAAACAATACACATACAATGCTGTAAATGTAACGTAAATGATTCCTGTGTCCTGTCGATCACCACCTGGCTCTGGTTCGCTGAATCTGGCAGTAATTGACAGCTCATGATAATACCTCCAACTGGAGCTTTCAAAGTCGCATTTCTTCCAATCAGTAATTGCTATTTTTAAAAAATCACATGGATGGAGGAAGGGAATGCCATGGTTATGATGCCCATGGAGCTGGACACTGGGAGTTCACCCTCACTAACCCTCTCCACTATGCGAATGAACCCCGGGATAGTGGTCTCCTGGTTGCTCTTCTTGGCGTTGGTGTGAAGGTACACACCCTCCTTCTCAAACACCAGCTGTGAAAAAAGCACATGCCACAACGATCATCTCAGCAGGAACACTCCAAGAGAACGTATGTTGTGTAACACTGACCGCTCTCTGCATCATGTGAGGACACAATGTCATATTTAAACCAGTCAGCTAAGCTCCAAACACATGAATCCAGGACAAACGAGTCACCATCCCAACACTAAAGGTGTGCCATAAATTTCCTTTTTAAACAAACTGGATCAAGGTCTATTTGCTGAAGTATCATCCCCAAGAGGAAGCCAGCATGACAATGATAGATCACGTTGAATTTAAATGCCGAAGTTTAAAGGTTCAGTTTCAAATCATTTCACGGCGAAGGAACCAGGAAGCGAGCAAATATCCATCGTTTTACACGGACCAGACCCAACACCCACCATCTGTCTAACTGCGCAGGGTACAAACCCTGAGCCTCAGGGAATGTCAGAAGCGTTCGGGGGAGCATCACTTGTGACAGTAACAGTCACCTGCTGAATACGGGCGACAGGCGTCTTCATAACCACGCAAATAAAGGGACTGTCACTACTGGTCCTGTTGTAATGTGTAATGCTGAGACCAGCTCGTACATATGTCTGACATTTATGCATTTTTCCGCTAATCAGGTGGATGGTTCATCAACTCCGATGTGTAATACCTGTCATTAAATAGCGACGCCAACAACTACGCAGCTAACTAACCAGCAAGTGACCCAAACTAACTGTTTAATAACACGGAAGTGTCCCCGACTGCGTGACCGGATTCGTGGTCCTCTTAAGAGATGCCGACTCGGTAAACCGGAGCACAGACAGGAATATCGCTCAATACGAAGATTACGAGCGGCTCGAACCTTTGGACTATCCGCGTCGGCCGCCATTTCCGCCGCCGCTATGGTCTTAACGACGCAGCCCCGTTCGGTACGTCCATCCGCCAGGCCCCGCCCCGCGACCCTACGTATGCCTGGCCCTGGCTCGTGCGCAAAACATCTGCTATGTTTTGCACCGCCCCGATTACGTCACGGCGTAATTGCCAATCAGCAGGCGACTCTTTTCATGGACAAACGGAGTTGTGTCTGCCCGGAACGTCTGTACGGAACGTAATTGGGATATATCGCCAATTATTTAACTTTCGTAATTGCATATTTCAACCTCAATTTTTTTGTATAGCTGAAAATGTAGTATATATTTTGCCGAAATATATAGTACAAATATAAAAACATGTGACAGATTGAAAACATCAGTGTTTTAATTAGTACAGACTGAGCACCGTCTGTCCTGCATAAATTCGGGTGTACGTTTGATTTCATTTTGGTTTACATATTGATAATTGTATGTATTTGAATGGTCCAGTGGTGCTTGTTACACTTACTACACTGAATGCTCGCACGCGCAAGGCTTTGGGAACGCGCACGTTTCATAGCGTGTGCTACGTGCGCGTCGGCCGGCTGTAAACAGGCAGGCGGCGCGCCGACGTCGACAGGCGGAGGAGGGAGGTCGCTCTGTGAGGAGACGGAGGCTGGCTTTGCTACGGGACGGGGAGCAGCAGATGTGAGTACGCTGGGGCCTTTGTCCGACCCAGTAAGGGCCGTGGGCTTGTAGTGTGCTGACGGGGGAATAGAACCAGGAGCATTAGTAAGTATAATAAGCACTTGCGCTAGCTACCAGGCAAACAAACAAACAGGGTGAGACGCATGCGCGTTGTGGGGTCGGTGCTGCATGGCCCCCGGAGCGGGGAGTACTGCTCCGTAAGGGTGACTCCGGGCTTGATCATGGTGCCGAAGGAGTCGGGGAGGGGACTTGTTTTCGGTGAGAGCAAATCTGGGCTTAGGTGACACGAACACCAAATTCGGCGTCGTTACGCCCCCACGAACATAGATTTCCCCCATATTTGTCCGAATGATGCCTAGCATTTGCAGAGGGCAGGCTCTGTTCCCCTTCTGTGGTAATTGGGTACTCTTGGTCTTTCATTGAGGCGTCTAAAGCAAGTCCAAGAATAGTCCTTCTCTCGCCTTCTGCACCCTTCTCTATAATATGGTTAAATTGTCCTGTCTTCTCCCCCCAGGTGCTGTCAGGGACACTTGCCTTACTGTCCTGCAGTCCAGGACGGACCTGGCCATCCATCATTTGTTAGGTTTAACTTTAAACACTATCTCTCATAATTCTTAATTTCTGAATGATTTGGTTTATCCTGTCTCTCAGGGCTTGAGAGAAACAAATTGGTTTGCACTGCCTACTTTCCACCTTGAAAACTTGTGAAGAAAGGACTGATGGACTGAGATTTGCAGAAATCCCCCAATCAGCAGTGTGTTCAGCAAGCTAATCACAGCAAACAGGATAGCATGTGCACAATCTCCCCATACTGTCACTGAACGCCTGACCAAAGATTCCCCATTTTTGAAGTCTTAAGTGCAGATGCTTTAGTCAGCTAGTCCATATCACCCGCTTGACAAATCAAAGTCCAGATTATCACTCGGACAGCCATGGCCTCCGTGATCCAGTCTGACCCTGAAATCCCAGACAATTTCAAAGAGAGCTGGTTGGTCCTACTTTCTGCTGCGGAGGCTTACTGCCAGAAGTCGGGATGTGATCTAGCCATCGTCACTGCTAACAAGAGGTTCCGGCCCTCCGTCGCGGATGGAGACGGTGGCCGGGGGTGGGAGGGCAGCCGCAAGTGGGAATACTCCTACCATGCTTGGGGCCAGGGGATGCTTGCAGATGCCACACGCCGCTACATGGATGACATCGCTGTACTGCACTCGGCCTCGGTGCTGACAGCGCGGAGGCAGGCGCGCAGCGGGGCCGGCGGGGCCCACCTGGGGGCAGAAGTACCATGTGAGCCCGGCGGCCGGGTGGTGAGTATTATGTGCCCCTTCCTCTGCCTTTTTATGCTGTTCTATCTCTTGCCCTCTGATTCCATTAAAGCTGCTTGGCGTGGACATGTGCCTCTGCAGTACAGGGCCTTCATTTCCTCATTGCTTGCTCGTTTTAGAGCCTTATGGCTGACAGTGGAGCCGGGTCGGTCAGCCCCAGCACGCAGCTCTATTCGAAGAGCTACCCGTCAATCTACAGCTCGGCTCCTCCTATTGGCCAGCTGGGGGTACAGAATGCGAATGGGGAGAGGGACCGGGAGAGGGTTGCCATCAAGGAGGTGGATACCATCAGAGAGAGGCCAGAGGGAGGCGAGGAGGAGGAGGAGGAAGAGGAGGAGGAGGAAGAGGAGGAAGACATGGAGAGCAGGAGGGCGAATCTGAATGAGACGGCAGGTAGAGTTGATTATTTTCAGTGTTTTTACTGCTGGACAGGAAGGGGATTGGCAGTAATGGGTTCTTCCTGTCAGGGGTCTTTTCCATGGATGAGGATTCCCTGTCACGTGACTGTGAGCCGTTCTTTGAGTCTGACGGGGAGGAGGAGAGCACTGATGGTATGGAGGATCTCGTCTGTTCTTTTACTCTGCCTTTTACACCTGGCGCTTGTGACTGCCGGTCCAAGGCTGCGATTGTCTGCTTTTGTGCCACAGGCTCCCTGAGTGAGGATGCCCCGCCCCCCTCTCGCAGCATGGCAGTGGGACACCTCCCCACCCGCGGGCACCCTCCCTCCATTGCACGCTCTCTGCCTGTGTCCGTGCCCGTCTGGGGGTACCGGTGCAGCCGTACGGCGCAGGGGGACAGCCACAGCGGCGAGCGGGTAAGTGTCCCTTTAACTCTCTCCCCCCCCCCCCCCCCCCCCCCCCGCCCCGCCCCCCGCCACCCCCCCGCCTCCCTGCACCCCCTCTTCCCCCCCCCCCCCACCCCCCCCCCGCCCCCACCCCCCCCCCC
>JAABNY020000045.1:5003022-5023807 GCA_015164015.2 Brevimyrus niger | reverse complement strand
GATAGATAGATAGATAGATAGATAGATAGATAGATAGATAGATAGATAGATGGATGGATAGTGCCCCCTACAGACAGTTGCAGCAACCACAGAGTCATATGAGCCGCAGGGTGTAAATCCAGCAGGTTGTTTATCAGATTTGCTCTGTGGGGGGCCACAGTCTGGCCCCCAGAAAGAGGGTTAGGGTTAAGTGTGGATGAAGAAACATGTGCGGAGCTGAGGGTGATCCCTTCCAGCTGCCTGCCCCCCACGACGTAGCAGCGAGCAGCACGCGTATCAGATTAGATATGCTGCTGTGGATTGCCAGAGCAGCGGGGGGGGGGGAGGCTTCTTCCTGTCCCATACTGCTTATGAGGCAGGAAACATTGAAACATGGATCTGCAGCAAAGCCTCATGGGAAACCGCAGACAGGTGAACAAACACAAATGACTCACCGACAGAAAGGGCAAGAGAAAGAGGAGACAGAGGATGCTGGGAATACCATGCAAACAGAGACAGTCTCCATAGCACAATTACATGCATGAAACAGCAGAGACCAATAATCAAAAGAAAAATAAAGGGTGGGAGGGTCACAGCACAGCACAGCACAGCACAGCCCAGCACAGCCCAACTGCAGGCACTTACACTATGCCTTCATTACCATAGCAGAACCAGAGATCATGAACCAGAGCTTAAAAACAGGTGGTGAAAATCTGACCAGAATAAGTAAAAAAGTAAATCATAGGGATGTGTTGCGGGAGGGGGAGGAGATGAGAAGTTGGTGGGGGGGGGTTGTTCAGAAAGGAGAAAACAGATGAGGAAGGTCAATTTAGGATCAGACACCAAAAGTGACGGAAGACATTATGAAAAGGCAGAAATGAAGAGGACAGAAAGTGGCAGGGACCCAGAGGCGTGAAAGCTGAGAGTGAAGGATGGACAGCAGAAGGTCGCGAGTCAGCAGGGACGGGGGTGAGGGGGGGGGGGTGTAAGCCATAGCTTCTGGGTAGTGACAAACAGCTTGGGATAGTAAGCTTATCCCCAGCTCAATAAACAAGCGTTTAATCACATCATAAATCGCATCGAAACACTCGGTGGTGAGTCCTGAACCCGCCAAGCTTCAACCTTACATAGCGTTTTTTTTTTTCTTTGACTGCGTTAACTTTAACTTTAACACTAATGAAGCACACTAATGAAGCACACTGACGAAGCACACTGACGAAGCACATTGACAAAGTAGACTGATGAAACACAGAGGAATCACACTAACGAAGCACACTAATGAAGCGCACTGACAAATTAGACTGATGAAACACACTGATGAAGCACACTGACAACGCACATCGATGAGGCATGCTGACAACGCACACTTATTAAATGCATCGATGAAGTACACTAACGAAGCACACCAAAGAAGCGTACTGATGAAGCACACTGACGACACTCATCAATGAAGCACGCTGATGAAGCATACTGAGGAAGCACACTGACAACACACAATGATGAAGCACACTGATGAAGTACACGGATGGTGTACATCGATGAAGCACGCTGACAAAGCACACTGAGGGTTGAGTGAGGATCAGGCTGACACTAATAACGGTTCAGGAGGTGTCCCCAAGCCTCATCCCGCATGTCTGCAGTGCCCTCATCCCGCATGTCTGCAGTGCCCTCATCCCGCATGTCTGCAGTGCCCTCATCCACAGGTTCATGTTCACTCAAGTTGTTTAATCTTCGTTCGGGCATGAAGACCTGATCAGAATCCAGCAATTGGAATCAGAATCAACGACAGTGTATTCCCACCTCCTTCCCACATGTGTCTGTCTTCTGGGGAGATATATATGAGATCTATATATATATACATCTATATATACATATACGGCATGGGTATATGGGATTCCTAAATATCAGGGCTGACACACGCAGCTTCATCACATGTAATGGTGTGTAGTGCAAACCCCCCCCCCCCCCGCTGGGATCCTCGTGATAGCTGAGACAGTCACCCTATAGGCTTCTGAGGGGGCCATATAAGCTTTGCCCTATATTCAACAAAAATGTGTCACTTTGTCACAGCGGATATTTTTTCCCCATGAAATGCAGTTAAATAACAGCCGAAGGCTGCAGTTGTTGCTGCAGCTCCTGCGTTTTTACAGAGAGGCACGCAGACAGACGCTCCCCCCCTCGTGGGGAGCAGAACGCGTCCAGTCTTACCGGGCTTCCTCGACGCTGGCATTGTTCTGGCGGGTGATGTGCTGGTCTGGGATGTGGCGTCTTTCGTCTCGTTGGGCGAATGGTGGACTGCCCCCTGGATGCGGTCTTATTCCTTCAGGGGGTGGGTCTGTGGGGTGCAGGGCTGCTGGGGAGGGATGCAATTAGCAACGTCATCTGAAACTGCTATAACCCTCCAGCAGAGCGTAGGTTGGTGTGGTTCACATAGTCTGGCTACATCCAACTGACCAGCAGGGGGCGCTCCCCAGCCCCAGAAACTGCTGGCCCATTATTGCACAGCGAAGTGTTCTGCATTGCAGAATTTACATATTTACGTAATGCGTCTATATGGTGAAACAACAAAAACCTTCATTTAAAATGTTGACCTCAACCTATCTGAGCAGGATCAGCAGCTGACTCCATTCACTAAAACCTACTGCCAGAAGATCCACTGTAACCATGATGAGTCACTGTCATACACAACAATACACAGAAAGGGTGCATATGTATACGATGGGTGAAGTGGGGTCATGTGACAGGCAGGCACTGTAAAACCACATATGTAAGAGATGGGGTGTGTGTGGCCACATATGTATAAGATGAAGAAGACAACTTAATAAGTGTCTCTGGTCTTGCACTGTAGAACCAACTGAGATGCTTTATTGCAGTGTTACTAACTGGCATTTAAGCACTACGTTGTCTCAGGAGGACCGAGTGGGCAGTTAATATGAAAAGCGTAAAAAAAACTATGACATTGATAAAGCTGAAGGGGGGGGGGGGGTGGCAGCTCATATCACATTTTTATGCTACATTGATAGTTTATATTGTAATACTTTAATTATGTGCTAAAATTAGGACCTTAGTAAAGATTTCTTAGACACCAATAGTATTCCTTCCTAGTTGCTTCATTTGTGATGTTACACAGAATCCCAGATTTCAGAGCTGAAATCAAACTACTCAGTTTGCAGCGTTTCATGGGAAAATTGATGGAGGGGAAAGGTGAGGATTCATTGGTACATGGTTCTTTTAGTTTTAAAACATCATTGAAAATCATAATTTGCAACGTTTCTTTTATTTTATTTTGCTAATACCTTATACCTTTAATAATACCTTAAAATGAGTATCTTTTCAAATATTATGTACACATATAATGGTTGTATGACTTCTGATTTGAAAACCATTTGCCAAATAGGTTTTATATTTAGTTTTTCTGGAAACAATATCATAACCTGTGAAAGAAAAAATAATAATGCAGCTGGATGTAGTAGAGTAAAACCTTATTTGAGTCGTGTTCAAAATAAATTATATTGATCGGCAGTGTTACCAAATTAAAATATGTTTCTATTAATAAACATTGTCAATTTTTATCATCAATGCAGAATGCATACAAGAGAAACAATATCATAACCTGTTCAAGAGGCAGCAAACATGTTTTCCTTGATACAGAATGTCCTTGGATAAAAAAAGGTTGGGAACCGTTGCTTTATAATATCTGGGAACTTCTAAACCTGTCTGCCAGAAACCCCACCTCCATTTCTAAACATGTCTATCAGTCACACAGTCGCCCCCCGTCACAATCCTGTCTGTCAATCTCACCGAAGCCCCACCTCCTTTTCTAAACCTGTTTCTCACTGAGCTCTTCTAATCTCTCCCTGGATGTTTGAACACGCCATCAATCACTGACGCCTGTTAGTGACATTGGGCCAGTGTGTGAGAGCAGGTGTGTGGGGGAATCCGAGTAAAACAGGAGGCGCTGAAAGGTCGGCCTGCGGGGGGGCTGTTACCTCGCCGACTGGGGAGGGCACTGCTCACCCTCGCTAACAGCAAGCTGGACTCATTGCCCCCTCAACATGCTGGTGAGTACGGCATCCTGGGTGTTCCCTACTGCAGATAGTCAACATCCGGCTTGCTTACATTTGTTCAATAGCACTTTGGCTACACATTAACTGTCGGCACACATTAGCAGTTTTCTGGGATGCAATCATGACTATGGTGTGACTTGTAGTGCAGGTGACATGCTTACACGGACAATTAATTTGAAAAAATTTACGAGTTAAAAATATAACTGAGTGAACACATTGCACAGTTTGACACCAATTTGCGAACCTAGGGCGGAGTCTGAGGTGACAGCTCTAACATACAGTAGGAAGGAGTCTGAGGGGACAGCTCTAACATAGGAAGGAGTCTGAAGGGACAGCTCTAACATAAGGCAGGGTCTGAAGGGACAGCTCTAACATAGGGCGGAGTCTGAGGGGACAGCTCTAACATAGGGAGGAGTCTGAGGGGACAGCTTTAACATAGGGAGGAGTCTGAGGGGACAGCTCTAACATAGGAAGGAGTCTGAGGGGACAGCTCTAACATAGGAAGGAGTCTGAGGGGACAGCTCTAACATAGGAAGGAGTCTGAGAGGACAGCTCTAACATAGGAAGGAGTCTGAGGGGACAGCTCTAACATAGGGCGGGGTCTGAGGGGACAGCAAAATTTGAAAAAGGGCAGAAATCGTCAAGCTTCCTAATGTGAAGCTGTAAGTTAATGTGAATACAAGTACAGCACAGATATTTTGTAATGCTGCACCATAATGGATATTTTGCTGCTTTGTACTTTTTGAGGCTAGATTTATGTTACATAGTTCTAATATGAAGCATAAAGCTACTAATCTGAATACAGTACAGAAAAAGTATAGTTCATTTTCTAAATGTGCAATATTTATTTTATTTTTATTTACTGGAGAAAATATTAATGGATAATCATTATGATTTCAAGAATTTGAAGAAAATGTTAGTAGACTTTTTATTTGAGGCATACTTCAGTAAACCATTGTTTAATAGAGAAAAGAAGCAATTTATGTTTTCTTTTACCCCCTCAGTACTGAAAACATATCAAACGGTTACTTCAAACCCAAGGAACAGAACGAACAGTAATTTTTTTGCACCATTACACCCCTACATGGGACAGTACTAACCTTCAGCAGAATCTCAAAAGACAGTTCTAATATAGGTTCTAATATAGAGCAGAGGGGACGGCACAACATGGGGAGGACAGTGTCTGAGGGGACGGCTCTAGGGGGGACAAACCTAGGATTTCTCAACCCAGCCCCAAGATGACACCTGTATGTGGTATCCAGTGTTCTTGACTGTTCAGATGTGGACTGTATGGGGGTTCCATGGACTGGTTCGAGTGTATCAGACACCCAGTCACAATTCACAGTAACAGAAGACTTTAATAAATACTTCATTATCTATTAGCCGATTACAAAATGCAGAGTCACAGACAATTTTCAAAGAGCATGTGGTGTCTTCCGTTTTGTAAATCTAACTCGATGCTTCTTGACATCACTATGTACACCTGGAAACAGAAAACACTGAGCGTGGTGTCAATCATCGTCCACCGCCATTGGCTGCTCCACCTGTGGCACCGCCCCCAGTCTGATCCTGTGCTCCTGACATCATCAGAAAGAGAACCAGAGGCACGATGTACATCCACTGGAGGGAGAGAAGTGGGGGGGGGAAGGGGAGAGAACAGAGATGATCACACTGAGGTGCCAGTTTTGAGGTACAATGACACAATGAGAGACACAAAGCAGCTGGGAAGCATTTCATCAGCGGAAATCAGTGTGTCACACAAGAGGCTGATCAGGGTGCATGAGAATCAGAGTGAAGCATGTAATGCTAAGACTAGGCAACGATGCTCAGACAAACACAAACACTCTTGCACACAGACAGACAGAGAGACACAGACAGACAGAGACATGCTAACCCCAGCACCATGTCCCTCACAGCTCAAAGTGGTTCCCAATCATGCCACCGTGGATCTTGGGGCTGTTTTGCACACCCGGCCGCCTGCTCTGGTCCTTCTCACCAAATGGCACCGAAACCTGAGACTTGGAGCGGCGCAGCCCATCGGAAAGAATGTGGCCGGGCAGAACAGGGCGGGGGGGGCTCCCAGCGCTGCCCCCCGCTGTCCAGGGGGCTCGCGCACCTGCAGCGCATCAATCTCCGTGCGAGGCAGGGTGACAACACGTCGGCTGCGGGGTGTTCTCACACAGACCCAGGCCTCACACGGTAGGGCTGGCAGCTCAGGCCCGGGCCTCGAAGGCACGGCGATGGGGGGACACTGCCCTCTACAGGACCCCTGGCAGCATTACAGCCAGTGATGCAACAAAATGTCTAACTACTGATCGGGGAATTGGAAACGAATGCAGAACAATTAGGCTGGCATGCTGATAAGCACAGAGAGAGACAGACACAAGGACCGGCCCAGACACAGGGACATACAGTGAGTGAGCAAAGTGGCTGACAGTACTTGTAATGAGACTCAGCTCTGCTCTCTGCCTCCCCCTGGTGGGGACTGTGTGGAACTTGTGGCCAAGAGGAATACTGCGCCTCCGAGAATCAAATACCACTGAAACACAGCACGGCACAGCCCAGGTCATACACAGTACAGCACAGTAAGTGTCAAGCACAGCACGGACGTGATGAAAGACAATGTTCAAAACTACAAAGCAAACACAGACACAGTCATATACAAAACTCTCAAAAAGCAGGGTGTACAAGACCAGAAACAGCATCAAACAAGAGCACACAGTACAGGAGGGAACGGCGGGGGGGGGGGGGGATGGGGGCAAGCAGGGTGAGACACAGACAGCAGGTTAGGCTACAGGTCAGCCTCCACTCACATATTTCGCAAAGAATGATTTCTGCTCCTGGGGATTCTTGGCCTTCTTCTCCATTTCATGTTCCATCCTCTCAATATACAGAGCAGTCTCTGGCCTGGGACAAAGGCAGAAGCAGCAGCAGTTCAGAAGAGCGTAGGAGAAAGGCTCAGCGGCTAGGGGGCTGCACACTCACGCAGGGGCAGTGACGGGGCCCATGAAACTCAGTGTCGTGTTGAAAGCCTCCAGGTCAACTTCCTCTTCCACCTCAGCCCCACGACATGTGCCAGGGATCGTAACTATGGAGACACCGATGAGGTATCCGGTGACATCAGTGTGCAGGGTGATGACATCACTGAGGTGGGATTCCACCATAGAGCACTGTAGAGTGGAGGAGATTCCGCAGAGGAGTAAGGGTTAGGCCTGGTTCATACTTCACTTTTCCACATGGCTGTGGGCGCAGGCAGTCATGGTTGGTGCATGCATACAGCAATGATATTCCACCAAACTAGCAGAGAGCAGATGTATTGCAAACAAACACAAATACAAGCAGTGCAGTGAAACAAGTAAACTTTTATGAACGTTTTTAAAGTTCATTTAAAGTAATGTAAATTTAAGACCGACACGATGCATTACTAGAAACATTCGAATGATACCAGAAATTCTCATATTTCACGTCACTCATATCCTTAGGCCAACATCCACATATCATATGTGTTTACAAAGTGTGTTTTAATAAGGTCACATGTGTTTTTTAAGGGTATTTTAAGGATTATACCATTAAAAAGTTGATGTATATGGACTTTCTATATTGCGGATTTTCACCTATTGCTGATGGGTCTGGAACGTAACTTCCACGACTGTATGTAAAAATCTGGGCTGCAAGTGCATCCTCTACACACCCAGGCTGACTAGATTTATGTCACTCACTCGCAGGCCATAAGCACATGTGGAAGAGTGAAATATAAATTGGTCTTTAAAAGGAAAAACTTGACAGAGAAGACCGGACTGTGCAAGTACAAAGATTCTTTTTTCTTTTTTTTTTGCCACACGCCCTCGTACAAGTACTGCTTGTAATGTAATGAAAAACTGGTTGCTTGTTGGACTGTGCAAAGAAAATTAATATAAAATACAATAACGGGATATTTTGGGCAGGGGTGGGGGCGCATGACATAAATAGGCCTGTCCTGTGTTAAATGGGGTTTGGGTAGTGTGGCTATACCCAGATTGCCGTGGTTAGCATTTTCGGGAATCACTTTCTTGATTGCTTATGTGCAAATGGTTACTTCATGAACCTGTCTGATTCTCCCTTCTAGAGCGAGCCTGCATAAATATTTTCTGTGGAGCTTCATCATTTTAGCAGGGGCTTTTTAAAAATGATCCTAAATCTAAATTTTTTTTTTGAAAGGTTTGTTTTTTGCCTGTTATGGTAGCAGCAGGTGTATCTGTGATTATTAATGGGACTTGACATAAAACTTAAATAAACCCCCTAGTAAAATTGATTTCAGTGATCACGTAAGCCATTTTCTACTCACAGCTGGAACGAAGGCGGTGAGGTATCCATCCATCTGTCTTTCAACCTGTCTGTCAGTCTGCACAGACACTCTGGGAACCCGGATCCGGTACAGGCCGTCCACTGCAGCTACCGCCTGACCAGGGCACAGAGAGACACCGGCAGCCCGAGTCAGGCCACTGAACACAGCCCCAGCAAACACAGCACCACAACAATCGGGAACCTGACTGACGGGCTCTCACCTTCAGCATGCTCCTGTCCTCCTCTGTCAGGGGACTCTGCCAGAGAGATGCGGTATGCTCCCGGCCCCCTCTCAGCTGCACGGATCCCCTCATGCGAAACCGCGGCACGTCGTCTAGGGTAAGGGACACAGAGTGAGCCCCGCTTAGTGGGTTATTACCAGGAAGTGATGCTTGGAAGCATCTCACGCAAGGAGCACAGAAACGAACTGACCGATCTCGAAAGAGTGCTCGAGTGGGACAGAGAAGGCGGCTCCCTCGGTGTCCATCCCATCAGCCGCCTGTGGACAGAAAGATCGTAATCAGCCATTTTTTTCAATTGAGATTTTGAGATTGAACGCGAGCGCTAAAAGCAAACGAGGGAAAGGACAGGGAAAACGGCAAACGCCGCCCATACACCCCACATGACATCATCACTATTATCATTATTATTCCTTTATTGCTGGTACTATTATTATTACAAATTATGCTGGCTAAAAATCCAGCGAATCATCATATACAATCAAAATGTATTAGCTACCTCTTAGCAACACAAAAACCTGGCCGGCGTTGCAGCGCTTAAAAGAGGTGTTACAAGTATCCAACGTTTTATTAGTGAGGTAGAAACTGAACTCACCCTTTTACCGGCATTACAACTGACGTACTCTGTAGTTATTGTGAGAACAACTGCAAATATCCAAACCGAGGTAAAGCATGACCTGAATGCGGCCATTTTGCCTGACGGAGTGCAGCCTTACGTGTGCAGAAAAACTACAAACGTGCGTCATGACGAAAAAGGTCAGCAGCGTTAATCTCACGGATGTCAAACTTTAGTCCTGGGGGGCCGGAGCCATGCAAACTTTTGGGTTTCCCCTCATTTAACAAACCTGATTTAACTCTTTGTGCTAATTACCACACAGCTCTTGAGCTGAATCATTTGTGGTGGAACAGGGAAAGAACTAAACTACACAGAGCTCCGGCCCTCCAGAAATGGAGTTTGACAGCCCTGATGTATGTAATATAAGCAACGTAAAACAGCAGTTACATTGCGCAAAGGATGGTGTAGTACTTTGTGATCCAGTACGTTTCTTCAGCAGCAGGTGTTGCTCTTTACAAAGTTACCAAAGGATATCTCAGACAGTCATTTTGTTACTCTTGGTACTTTCTGACAGAAAACAGGCAGACAGACAGACAGACAGGCAAACAAACACACACACACACACACACACACACACACACACACACACACAAAGAAATGTCTTCATTAGTTATTGTTCTTCAGTTTTTCCAACTTATCATAAAATCATGTTTTGGAAATACGTGGCAATGTTTGAAGTACACACCGTGTCTGTGTAAAGCATAAATAAGTAATAAAGTAGAGATGCACCAATCTCACTTTTTCTGTCCTGATACCAATACCGATAGCTGAACTTTGGGTTTCGGACAATACTGAGTACTGATCCAATAGCCGTGTTTAATTAATAAGCTGCAGCCTTTGCCTCACTTTGTAGATGAGACCGTGATCATTCTTTTGTATATAAGGGAACATCAGACTTAACTTAAACAAAGCTTATATATAATAACAATTCAGTACATTTAGCCTATATATACACAGTGGAAACTGCTTATAGTGATCACATCTGTCTGGGTGAAATTGAAGCTATAATCCAAGTGAAAATGGTAGATTACCTGGATTCATACAACATTCTGAGGGATAGCCAACATGGATTTAGGAGAAGTAGATCCTGTTTAACTAATCTACTTGAGTTCTTTGAGGAAGCTGCAAGAGAAATTGATCACAAAAAGGCCTACGATGTGATCTACTTAGATTTCCAGAAGTCCTTTGATGTTGTCCCCCACAATGTTGTTGTCTCTTGCTAAAGCTCAAAGCTGCAGGGATTTAATGTAAGGTAATCCATGCAGGGAACAGAAATATAAAGTACAGATATTTTATGGGTTCCACTGAAATAAAGGTAGCTGATTATGAGAAAGACCTTGATGTGTATGTTGATGATTCTACTCTTGCCTGTGTGGGGAAGCAATAAAAAAGGCCAACAGGATATTTGGTTACATCTCCAGGTGTGTGGAGTTTAAGTCAAGGGAGGTGATGCTAAGATTATATAATTTCTTTGGAAGACCCCACTTAGAATATTGTGTGCAGGTTTGGTCACCAGTGTACATTGCTGCCTTGGAAAGGATGCAATGTGGGGCTACAAGAATGATTCCTGATCTTAGAGGAATGTCTTATGAGGAGAGATTAGCTGAGCTCAATCTGTTTAGCCTTGAGCAAAGGAGACTTAGGGGGGACATGATCCAGGCATATAAAAATCTAACAGGTCTAGATGCTGTTCAGCCAAATGGCTAAGAGAACATGGTAAAATGGATTTGAGAACACACTTCATTACCCAGCGTGTAGTTAGAGTATGGAATAATCTTCCTGTTTGTGTAGCGTAAGCTAAATATACTCCAGGTAGTTATTATGTGGAGCATACTGAGAGCAAAACAGTCTCAGCCAATATGATATTACATCATTATATAGCGTCATTTACGTCACATAAGTAAAAGTTACAGTGGTCATAACCTGAGAGAAATTTAACAAATCATATAAAGCTAATAAAAAAAATAAGACATGGAATGTGCATACAAGCCGGAGAACTACTTTTCAAACCTAAATCTTGTCCAGAAAATTGAAGGAGCTTTAAAACATGCTCTGTCCTAGGCATAGTCTCATTCTCCAGGGAGAACTGCAGAAGGCATGGTGACCTCAGAGCTATTCAAGTTGCACAAATTCACCCCCCCCCTCCCAAAACCAATATGCAATGTCTCAGATGGGTCAGCATGTTGCTGTCATTCAGTACTCCTGAACTTCGGAAGCCAGCCATGTTATGACCGTACGGCCTCTGGGGGGCAGTAAAGTACCCCATGACAGGAACTCAGCTCTCTAACAATGATCTGGATACAGTGGGGGCAGCTGGTGACTCACTAGAGAGCAGACCTAAGCTCCCTGCCTGGTGGTGTCCTGCTGTGCTTCTGACAGATTTCTTATATTCCTTGGTAACGGCGCAGCACCATTCCTTGCATCACTTTTCTACCGGTGGCCCAGATACTGAGGAATGTTAAAGTCAGCAGGACATCATATGGAGAATCAGATCAGCTGTGCTTCTATTCTGGAAACGAAAGGCACAAAGTACCCAGCAAAATATCCAGCTGTAAAAGGACAGTGAAGAATTATGAAACACTATGAATAAAATCATCATCTGAGCAATTAAATGTAAAATGTGAGTGAGAGAGAGATGTGGTCTGAGGGCAAAGTGTTCAAAAAGGACATATGTCAAGGTTTCTCTGAAGAAGGAATGAGGGAATTACCATGGCAGTCAGACTGATTGTCAGGTGCCAGATGCAGTGTATGTATGTGTGTGTAAGACACAGTGTGTGTGAGATACAGTGTGTGTGAGATGCTGCGTGTGTGAAACTCAGTGTGCGTGACATGCAGTGTCCGCAAGATGCAGTGTGTGAAATGCAGTGTGTGTGAGACAGTGTACGTGAGACGCAGTGTAAGCGAGATGCAGTGTGTGAAATGCAGTGTGTGTGAGACACAGTGTACGTGAGACGCAGTGTAAGCGAGATGCAGTGTTTGTGAGATGCAGTGTGTGTGAGACAGTGTATGTGAGGCAGCGCAGCTGCTGTAAGACTGTGCACATACAAATGTGTAATTGAATCTTCCTCAGAGTGATGACATTTCAATGCTGTTATTGATCTTGTCAAAAACTTGCTTGGTTGTCATATGCCATGTCGGGGGGGGCTCTGACCTCTGAAGGGTGCGTGTTAGCCACCCACTGAATACATATATATCATGGCTGCCAGTTTGCATGGTAATGACCCACCCTTGATGCATCCATTAATATTCATACAACCAGAAACACCAAGCGGCCATGCTCTTAGGAGGAAATGTAAAAAAAAAAACATGTGGTCGTGACAGGTCTCCATCTGACAGCCTGTTCTGCTTTAATTACTTTTTATTTCTCACTGTCTCTCTCCCTCTCACCCTCTGTAAATTTCTCCAGTGTCTCCAGTTGCATGGGCTAAAAATAGCCAGTCTTCCATCTCAGCCCCTCTGCCTTGAGTTCTCTTTGGAATTTAAATTCAAAAGGCCGTTTATTGGCATGCCAAGGTTATGAAGGCATGGCTGAAGCAGGCCTGAAAGCAGAGCTGCTTGCTGATGAGTCCTAGCAGCAGATGTGTTGCCATGTGGGTACCAGCAGCTCTGCACTTCTTTTCACACAATAAGAGCACATTTAATTTTACTAATGTGTTCATTGTAGCTTTTCATACTACAGTAATTCTCCTTCAGAACCTTATTCAGTGGTAAACCAGCAGATGGTCTCCTGAGAATTGAACAACCCTAACCATAATTAAACAACCCTAACCACCATAACCATAACTACCCTAACCCTAACTTGCTAACCCGCAAACGTAACCCTGCTCTTAACCATACATTCTCGCCACCAAATAATACCCTTCAAGGTTTGTTTCTGTGCCATTAATGGCTGCACTGCCAGCTGCCCCTCTAACAGTTTGGGATGTCAGTGGGAATTGCATGGTAAGAAGTGTACCTGACCCAATGAAAGAAGGGACTGATGGAAATATCATCTCTGTAAGGCTGGGGTGTTTAACCCAGGCCTGGCTGTCCTAGAAGTCATAGTTTTGAGATAATGATTCAGGATGTAGAAGGACAGAGTGAGGTGGGAAGAACAAAGGTAGGAGAAGAAAAGTAAGAACTGTAAGAAGACAGACTCAGTGGAAGGTAAGAATAGTGAGAAGACAGACAGATAATAGGGACAGATATAGTGAATGTAAGAACAGAGAGGACAGACAGTGGAATGTAGGAACTGTGAGAGGACAGACACATGCAGCAGGTAGCATAGGCTGACTGGCAGAAGGTTGAGATTCGGGGTGACAGTCATTAGGTCGTTTGGTATTAGACTTCGTGTCACCTGTGTTACTGTGTGATCAATACATCTGGCCAGTAAGCTAACCGTGCAGGTCTAACCCATAATGAGCTAATCCTTTAGCAATTCCTCATCTGTCACACGTTTCATTCCCGCACTGTTCCGTTCTCTCCATTCTTCTGCATCTTTCCTTAAGGAACATAGGTTTCCCTCAGTGTCTCAAGTGACACTCTGTCCTTTGCTCTCTCTCTCTCTCTCTCTCTCTCTCTCTCTCTCTCTCTCTCTATCTCTCACTCTCTCTCGAGGAAGGAGACTTATGTGACATGAAAGAAGAGAGAGACAGAGAGAGAGAGAGAGAGTAGGAATATAAAAGGATAAAAGGAAGACATTTGGAGAGACGCTGAGACGAAGAGAGAGGCATCACAGGAAACCCGTGCGACACAAGCAGTCATGCCTGAGGCCAAGAAGGCAGGTAAAGGAAGAGGGCCGCCTGCCTGACGGGAGACCAGGCGCACGGCTGGCCTCCATCTCTCTGTGCTCCCCTGTCTGCCGCTTAGTCCTGCTGGATGCTAATCTGTGTGAAATTTTTGTGTCCATTTTTTCCAAATTTCTTTGCTCTCTCTCTCTTTCGCTCTCTTTCTCCCTCCATCTCCCTTCACCCCCCACTCTCTCTCTATTATGGTTACATGTGTGGTTTGTACACTATTAAATTAACCAGGTCAGGGTGTCTATTCCATGGGATGTTATGAGCAGTCAGATAACAGATTCCAAGGTGGTCAATGCACAGGAAAGAGCAAAGATGACAGGGATGCGTCTGAGGCCAGTCAGGACCCGCCTACCGTCTTCGTGTGTGAGTGTGTGTGCCTGTGTTTGCCTGTGTCTCTCTCTGCTGAATATGATGGCCTGTGTGTGTACTTGGGTCACGCTGCTGTGAATGATGTGCAGAAACAATTCTCCTGACACACCTCAGACAGGGTGTCGCCTGGCAGCACTGTCCTCACCGTGTAATCGCTGCAACAAAGAGTGCTGGCTACTGTCCATGCTTGAAGTTGTGATGGACAGTGTGACCACACGAGGAGAAAGAGCCAATTACGCTGTTGTGACTTTACTGCAAACGTCGCTAATGCTTAAAGCGCATATTTTAGAAGCTGCTGGTGGGGTCTGATGAAGAGGCAAACCCCCCTTGGTTAGAAACATAGCTGTAACTTGAGACCCTGAGGTCTTTTTCCAGCATTTGACCTTCAGTATTACAATAGCCAAGAGACCGTGAGCCAAGGAAGTAAATGATTAGAAATCTAAACTGCAGATGACTGCAATTTGCATGTGAGACGCCTAGGATCCTGACACCTCCTATGCCATCAGTCGGTTCCCCTGGGGCCCATGGAGGCTGGAAAAATCCCACATGGCCGTTTGTTCAGCAGGCTCCGAAACCCGGGGCCTCTCCGGACCCCGGAGATATGTGCTGTGTTGCTCTGCCTCAGGGGTCCAACGCTTGGGAGCTTGAGAATGTGGCACAGAGCCACAAATGCACCTGTTAGCCACTTTGCCACCATATTCCTGAATCCGACAGCTCTGTGCTGATATCGGCCCAGAAAGTGCCGGAAAAGGCAGAGGGACCCGGAATAACATGCTCAGTGAAACATCATCCTGTGTTTATACAACACACTAATTAGCGTTGTGAGGATTCACCATCTGTGTGCAATAATCTGCTCGCAGGGCAGACTGGTTAAAAATGACAGGGTGTCTCTCCTGCTTTTTAAAAACAGACCCCCAACCCCCCATTGGACACCAGGAAATCAGAGCCGGACTGATTCGGGGATCGCATGTAGGGTGCACTTGGAGTATAGGGGGTGTTTGGCTTATATTTCTTTTCACCCCTAAAATGACCTTTGGCTGATTACATTTCAGGACTGGCAGTGAGATTTGCTGCAGAGTGCAGTGGGATCATTAGTAATCATTAGTGATCATTAGTGATCATCAGGCTGTATACCTTGCATTAGAGGAACTCTTCTTGCTACTGCCTCCCCACTTACCTCTTACTTCATATAGATTCTACCTCATCTCTCCCTCCCTCTTTCTCCTTTCCTCCATTTCCACCCATTCCTGTTCCTTTTTCTTGTCCTCTCCATGTCTCTTTATCATACCATATTATCATATTTCTTCACCTTTCCATCCCCATGCCCCCAGCACTGTGCTTCATGTCATTACCTCATAAATAAGGCTCCTCCCCCATCCCCAGCCTGCCCCAGACCATTGCTTAGAACCCCCAGTGACACTTAAACTTGATTTATAGTAACTTGCTGCTGAAAGTTTACTCTGTCTGGCACTGAGGAGTGACAGTTCTCCCCCCCCCCCCCCCCACATAAACAGCAGTAATTATAGAGCACAGGCAGTGACTTTGGGGATGGGGGACACCAAGGGGATGGACAGGGTCTTTAGGAAACTGTTTATACCATGGGCCACTTCCTGCCAACAGATCCTGCTGACCTCAGGGAACAAGGGTAGTGATAGACAGAAAGTGATCAACGTGCAGGTGAAGCCAGACAGACGCTCTGGCTGCGATTACTGACATCAACAGACAGAACGGCCCCTAGCGTCGCCAAACCTGAGGGCAGCACCCACTGAGGCAGTCCCTGCACGGGGCTCCAGATGTGCTGATTTATCTGTAAACCTCCAGGCGGTCTGGCCCATCTGTGCCCCATCAGCTCGCACATGCTGTCATAATACAAACGAATTGCCTAAAAGCATGAGAATTAAGCTGTGCAAGCGGTTTGCTGGGAGACCTGGCACACATTTTGATAGGTACTGAGACGGCTGTGTGAGGCATTCCAGAGGAATGTAAGAAGGGGATAAACTTGATGCGAGGCCCCTTGGTGTACCAGAGGTAGCAATGCTCCTAGTTTTGTTATTAAGTACAAGTAGAAAACAAGTATGATCATTATATCTTGAAAAATATCTTGCTCCATTTTGAAGTAACTATTTGAAGGTAAATGTCATTGTACAGTGGCTCCATTGCTTAATTCATGGTGTCTTGTCTCTCTCTGCCTGTCACTCTTCCGTTCTGTTCTTCTGTTCCTTATCTCTCCATCTCTAAACGCAGGAATCAGCCATCTACTTCCTGTTCCTCCTGTGCAACTAAGTGACCTTCTCTCTCTGTCTTCCCCTGACAGTGTAACCTTTCTCTTTCCATCCATCCACCCCCATCTCTCTCTGACATTTTATCCTGACATATCAGATGATGTTATGATATTTCAATAAGTCCCAAACAGTATTTGGAATTCATTCTGTCCTCTGATTAACCATCCTTCCAGAATTTTCTGTTGCTTTCCAGAACTTGCCATTTCCCTAGTTTTTCTCTACTTCTTGTTGCTGTGATTTAATCAGACAGTGAGAGCATCTGACGTCATTATAATGCTTTAAAATTCCTATTTAAACAGCCTGCCTTCAGTCGATTTAAACCCATTATGTAGCTGTGGGATGCGGAGCAGTAGTGTGATATGATTGTAGAGCAGGTTAGGGACCAGTGTGAACAGGCATAATTCACCTGCAGCTCCTTTTCTTACCCATTCATCTTCACAGTGCTTTTGGGCTTCCCAGACACGCTCCTCCTTGCCTTATCTTCTCTACATCTCTGTTACTCCCCCTTATGTTAGAGTGCCTCGTCTCTACCTTCTCTCCCAGACACGCTCCTCCTTCTCCTTTCCCCTCCACATCTCTGTACCTCCCCTCATCTGACAGTGCTCCATCTCCACTTTCCCTCTCAGACATGCTCCCTCTCACCTTTTCTCCTCTACGCCTGTTCCTCCCCCTCGTTTGAGAGTACCCCATCTCTACCTACTCTCCCAGACACGCTCCTCCTTCTCTTTTCTCCTCTATGCTTCTGTTCCTCCCCCTCATTTTAAAGTGCATTGACTCCTCCTTCTTTCCCAGACACACTCCCCCTTCCCTTTTCTCCTCTACGCCTGTTCCTCCCCCTCAATAGAGAGTGCCCCATCTCCTCCTTCTCTCCTGGACATGCCCTCCTCTTCCATTTTCTCCCCTACACCTCCCTTCCTCTGTCTCATCTGAGAGTGCCCTGTTTCCTCTTTCTCTTCCAGACACACTCCGCCTTCCCTTTTCTCCTCTATGCCTACCTTCCTCCTCCTCATCTGAGAGTGCCCACCATTTCCCTCCTGCACTTTCCTTTCTTCCTGTCTTTCACTCTGCAGTTGTAATAATCTTTTCACTGCTGGTCCCGCCTTCTGTCCATGCCTAACTGAAGCTCAGCCAATTCTCATTTGCAAAGTCCTATATGTCAACAATCTGTAAATCATATCAACGATCAAATACAGCCATGAAGGTAAGACACACGAGAGCTTAACTGTACCCCGGAGCTGCCAAAAACATCTTTAGTGAAACCCCATCAGACTTGACTGCACCCGCCTGAAAAGCAGCCAGGATCCTGGATGCCACCAGTGCTGGTCCACATGTCAGCTTAAAAATAGTTACTGTGCCTACCAGTCGTTATTACAGGCCACACGGCAACCTTTGCTGTGAGAGTGCCTATGCCACCAGGCCCTCTAGCTTGCAAAAGGCAATGTGAGCTGTCCGAGAGAATGAAGTAGGCCTTACCAAGGCAATGTGAGCTGTCTGGGAGAGAAGGATGTGAGCCTTCCTAATGTGATGTGAGCTGTCTGGGAGAGAAAGATGTGAGCCTTCCTAAGGTGATGTGAGCTGTCTGGAAGAGAAAAATGTGAGCCTTCCTAAGGTGATGTGAGCTGTCTGGGAGAGAAAGATGTGAGTCTTCATAAGGCGATGTGAGCTGTGCAGGAGAGAAGGATGTGAGCCTTCATAGGGCGATGTGAGCTGTGCGGGAGAGAAGGATGTGAGACTTCATAAGGCGATGTGAGCTGTGCAGGAGAGAAGGATGTGAGCCTTCATAAGGCGATATGAGCTGTCCGGGAGAGAAGGATGTGAGCCTTCATAAGGCGATGTGAGCTGTGCGGGAGAGAAGGATGTGAGCCTTCATAGGGCGATGTGACACTCACTACCTGCTATTTTAATCTGCTAACATGTCCTTCTGATAAGACTTCATTGCAGTGACAAAAAGCTCTGGAGGTGTCTCCTGTTTTCATACTTCATGCCAATTAGTGTAATGAATATAATAAAAAAGAGACTTCTAAAATGACGCTGTTTTTCAGAAAAGGTCACAGGCAGGAATAGACTGTGGTCATGAGGCGAGCGTCAGGACTTGCCGGAAAGATGAAATGCGGAGAGTGTGTCTGTGCATCTATAGCCAAGCATCTGCTCTCTCAGATGGCAGAGGAGCAGTGGCAGAAATCCTTTGTTTATGGAGAAACCTGATCCTGCTTTTGCAACCACAGGTGTGTTTGTGTGAGTAGGAAGGAAATACACACACTCTAAGCATCTACACACTCACAGGTACATTATAAGCATCTACACACTCACAGGTACACTATTATGTTTAAACGTGACACTTGAGAGGCAGCATTGCTTTGATTACAGTCGGTAACAATAAAGGAAGCACATACACACCCAGGTATATACTGTGTTTAGACATAAATACTCAGACATACACTCTGGCTGTTTATGAATATACGCTCAGACACATACTCTGTTCAGAATGTTCAGAATTCTATACTCAGACATGCAGTCTGACAGTTTAGCAATATATAATAAATGTACTTAAACATACACTATGTTTAAAGATATATACTCAGACATACACTCTGGCTGTTTAGAGGCTGTTTATACTCAGACTCCACTCTAATAGTTTATATATACATACTCAGACATACACTTTGAATAGAGATATGTACACAGACATACATTCTGACTATTTATTCTAGAGGTATATGGCTACTGCAGGTGTGAAATGTTTTAGTGAAAAATTACACTAACAATAACATCAACAGTAATTATTATATTTTTTTTACTTATGGGCACCTTGCATGAACTATAAGTAAGAGACTCTGTACACAATAAATTATAATAACAATAAGATGGAACCAATAGCTAGTTAAAGCTGTTCTGGGTGAATCACAGGGTTTCAGGGATCAGAGTGCTATGATAATTTATTACATTTTGTAACTTGTTTCCTTCCCTGCTGTGGGGCTGCTCCTGTTTTACCCATCAGAAAGAAACTGTCACTCGATTTTTCCATTAAATTGGTCATATTTATAAATGACTGACCTGTTAATTACTTATTTACTAAAAGCATCAGCTAAGCAGCTAAATAGAAATGTCCAGTATAATGTTGACTGAGAGTCAGCTGAAATGTAAATGGAACAGCAGGCTGGCTCCCCATCCATGTCCGTGTGCGGCATGTTTACTGGGTGTTTCCGAGTGGCTGGTGCCGCGTTTGGGAAGGAGCAGGGCATGCCTGCCCGGGAATTTTTGGGTAATGCTGCCATTGGACTGAAGCGGATATAAAATCTTCCATATTTGGAGCAGTATGGTTTAAATTTAGACAAAGAAATAACCTAGACCTCCGTCTATATATAGGGTGGAAGGTGTGAGTAAGAGAAGGGCCTTCATTCATGCAGTATCTCGCAGTCTGTTTGGTAAATATAGCCCCCCTCTCCCCCCCCCCAAATTCAGGGCTGTGCTCCGCTGCAGCTTTGATTCCCAATGCAGAGAATCTTCAGGCCTAATAGACTCTTGTGTCCTCCATTCTAGGGGATGACTTGTGGCTGGAGGCAGGTACTGCAGGAAAGAGAGGCTGAGAAATTGAAAGATGTCTCACACAGCAAGAGAGAGAGAGGGTGGGCCTGAGCTGAGGGCCAGAGGGGTAAATGATACAGAGGTCAGTCATGTAAGACTTGGGTACAGAAGGAGACCTTCTGTCATCAAGTAGAGGATGGCATTCCAAGCTGAGAAAAGCACTAGAGTGAATGGGACGAGCCGGGGGAGACAGACAGCAAGCCCTTGCTTATTACCTTCATGTGATCTGAGAGCTTCAGGGTACTGATTTAACGCTTGCTAGCAGAAGTGGATCTACTCAGGGATCCTCACATCATCTTGATAGGGAACTGAGAGCTTCAGAGTACTGATTTCACATTTGCTAGCAGAAGTGGGTCTACTCAGGGATCCTCAGATCATCTTGATATGGATTTGAGAACTTAACGGTACTGATTTAAGGCTTGCTAGCAGAAGAGGATCTACTCAGGGATCCTCACATTGACTGCATTTATTTTGGACTGCATTTTATATAGCGCTTTTCTACTCCTACGAGTACTCAAAGCGCTTTACAATTCATGCCTCACATTCA
>JAABNY020000045.1:4974021-4995288 GCA_015164015.2 Brevimyrus niger | reverse complement strand
CCCAGGCGGAGACTCGAACCCGGGTCCCAGAGGTGTGAGGCAACAGTGCTAACCACTGCACCACCATGCCGCCCCGTTTATTAACATATACCTTTAAATTTTATTGCAGTTTGTGTCACACACACAAATCAAAATGCAAGCATAAATGATTACATAAAACATCTGCTAAACTGTGTTAAACTTCTGAATGACAATAACTACTGATTAACTTTTGTCTATTGTCAGAAAAGCCTGCATTTCATTCCAGTTGGGCAGAGCCTAAAAGCAAAGTCATGTGACTGTGTCTCTCAGACAAGGAGCTGGAGGTTCTTCAGAGTATTGCAGACCTAACTGTGAAGGCGGCTGAGCAGGCCATGTTCAAGTGCGAGGTGTCTGATGAGAAGGTGACAGGGAAGTGGTTTAAGGATGGTGTGGAGGTGAAGGCCAACAACCGCATCAGGATGGCCCACATAGGGAGGTGAGTCAACAAGAGAGGGGATCTCTGAATAGCCCAAAAGACAGTGAAAAATACAAATGTCTACAGGCTGCGTGGCTCCACCATTACATGCTGACAGGACAGTTGTGGGTAAGTTGTCATTCCCACTCTTCCAGGATCCACAAGCTGACAATTGATGACGTGAAGCCAGAAGATGCGGGAGATTACACCTTTGTGCCGGAAGGATACGCACTCTCCCTCTCAGCTAAACTCAACTTTCTGGGTGAGGCAGAGGATTCGGTTTACAGAAGTGAAATGGCGGTCATTCTTGAACACCATGTCTGTCCGATGGCACAATGAGGGTGATGCATGCAAACCACACGTCATCAGTGTTGCTGATGAACATTGGCTCCGCAAGAATGATTTCCATGCACTATCCGAGCTCCTAAAGTACAAATGTACCAAACGCATTTATTTTTATCTCTATTTCTGTTCCAGAAATCAAGATTGACTACGTGCCTCGTCAAGGTAGGTGGAGGTCACTGTTCAGGTGTCTTCGTGTAACGACCCCTCTTGCTCCCTGAGCTCAGTCATCTGCTGTGCCTCCCCCACCTCCTTGACCTCCTCAGATCCACCCAAGATTCACCTGGACACCACTGGAAACATGGTGAACAAAAACACCATCATTGTCGTTGCGGGCAACAAGCTGCGGCTGGATGTGGAAATCTCAGGAGACCCTGCCCCCACCGTTTGCTGGATGAAAGGAGACACGGTAAGGACATAACCTCTCCCCCCTCGGATAGATAGCAGCTTGTACTGGGATATGTGTCACTGTCACACTGCTGTGTTACAGGGGACAGGATGAAGGGAAGTGTGGCATGGGAAGTCACCGCTGCTCCAGTGATCACTAATATCTCCCAATAATATCTCCTTTGCCTTGTTAGCTTTATTTTACAACAGTGCAGCGTAATTATGAGACATAGTGAAAATGTTAATCTCTCCAAATACAGACCAGCTTACACACTTAACTAACTGAAATTAGAAAGTTGACTTTTTAATCCAAATAGACTTACAGTATCTATTTACTCAGCTGTGCTAAAGGTACGTGCGATGATCCCTTGCATACAGCAACAGCATATAAGCATATAACCTGGGCTGCCTTGCTGGGCTCTCCTGCCCTTTCCTGTCCCGCCTCCCTCCACAGGTGATCTCAGAGACCGAGGGACGTGTGAGGGTGGATAACCGAAAGACACTGAGCAGCTTTGTGATCGAGGGAGCAGAGCGGGAAGACGCGGGCAAATACAGCATCACCGTAAACAACCCAGCGGGCGAGGACAAAGCTGAGCTTACAATCAAGATTGTAGGTCTGTACTGGTGTGTCCCTCTGCCCGTTGTCTTCATCCTGCATGAATCATCAATCATCAGTACTGCGCTGACTTCATTTCACCTGTTACATGTTTTCCTGTGGTTACCTCACTTTCTCCACCCCAGACGTACCCGACCCTCCCGAGGGTGTGAAGTGTATTGGAGTGGGTGAGGACACTGCCACTATCACCTGGGAAGCCCCCAAATTTGACGGAGGCTCACTAATAAAAGGTATTTAGAGTGTTTACTGAGTAATGTCAATTAAACATAAAACCTCTGTATGGCAGGAAGCAGAAATAGCTCAGCTTCATAGGGTACTTTGAAGACGCATACATAGAACCTGATAACTTTTAAAACATTTTTAAATACAGTAAGAACGGTGGCTTCTTCCCGAGGAAGACAATGGCAAGAGTACAGCAGCCTGACGTATCAAGAATAAAGAGCCGTTTACTCCCTCAGGCTACCTGATGGAGAGGAAGAAGAAGGGCGCTTCTCGCTGGACGAAGCTAAACTTCGACATCTATGAATCAACGACCTACGAGGCCAAGAAGATGATTGAAGGAGTGCTGTACGAGATGAGGGTGTTTGCGGTCAATGGCATCGGCGTCTCCCAAGCCAGTGGCACCTCCAAGCCCTTCATGCCTATAGGTGTGTAGAGATGCTATCCTCCATTTCATGCAGAACAGTCCACTGACGGCGGAAGGTTGCATGTCTGTACTGCAGGACAGGTCCAGCTGTAATATCTTTCAATAAGGTACTTTCTGCATAGTGCTGAAAACTGAGTAACATCGCAATCTTGGTGAGAAGCTTTGGTTAAAGGCATTTCATGTTAAAAGGTCCATCTATTGCACCTTTATTAGCCTAAACCAGGTTCCCTGAGTGTTCTCATTCAGTATGTTAACATGCACAGCTAAGTCAAGGTACAGGTATAGCTCGACTACGGCATTTAAGCGGACTACCGTCCTTGTCCCAGTATGCATGTACAGGAGGGAAAACAATTTATTGACCAAAGTATGCCTGACTCCACTACAATAGGTAGCGATATGGCTCCTTTCAGCGTGTTAGTACTGGGTTTTTTCTGGTTGACCTATTACACCACAGACATGAAAAAATAATACAAGTAATAGCAATAGATGCATTGACAAATGAAGCGACATAAGCTTTAATTGCGATCTGGTCAGAAGAACAGATACAGGAAGATCAGGATAGCATAACAAGAAATAAAGTATTCTGTATAATATACTATGACAGCATGGTATTGGAAATTTTTCAAATATTGTAATGTGATTTTTCTTTAATATTGGGGTATTTATAAAACAAAAAGAGGAGTTCAACATAAATTTCTCATGAACCCGTCTAGGAGTGATTTAAACAGCAAGGACGAAAATGACTATGAGTGTCTCGAAGAACGCATATGCAGCACTCATGCAAAAGCTGCGGAGGTAAACTTTAAGTTGATTTTTAAACTTCTATATACTGATAATCTTGAAAAGGAATAATCATTCAGAATTGCAAAACCTGCTAAGTTTTATTTTCCTAAGACAGAATAAAAATGTTTTAGTGAGACTTCAACTCCCTGCACTATAATATCCATACCAAACTGAAGGAAAGAAAAAGCCTAATCTTAATATAGCTGACTAGTAAAGTAAGTATTGGACGTGCAAAACATGCGATGCTGGTATTAATATTTCATATTATCCAGTCCTACTACAGCCAGTTCTTCAGTACAAAATACCCCGCCTCACGTTGTGATGTCATTTGGTGCCAGTGTAAACCAACACTTTGAAGTACTGTATTTTTGGTCCATTTTAAGTACTAAAAGTACAGTACCTGGTGCGGTTTAAATGTGCCCTTTAGTTGAGTGGTGAATTGGACAGATTTACAGTGCTATATATTTCATATGTGCTGTACGTCCTCCGCTAAGCTCCATGCTTCTTCTGTGTACCGGCGTCTTCTGTTACTTCCGGGTCAAAGCCTGGGGGGAGAGACTGGGGAGCATGCGCAGAGTGCCTAGGCCAGTTTGGGTCCATTTGAACATATACATGTAGGAGTAAATTGACCCTCAATCTCATTATCTGGGTGTCTTAGTCCGACTTTGGGAAGTTCAATTTAGCATGATTTCAGTCAGACTAACACAATAATTACATTTTCTTAGTGTGCATGTAAACGTACTGAGTGTTAGAATTGTCTTATTAGTTACTGTCTTTGTTTGGTAGCTCTTGCTCCAATACTGCTTACACTTATACCCTGGAATTGATTGGAAGCTCAGTCTAGCTGCACTTATGTCTAGTTGACCCTTGGCAGTTGCTTGTAATGTGCTATTTGACTCACTTGTATGTCTCTTTGGACAAGAGCATCTGCTAAATCAAGTAAATATAATTGATTTTGAGTGTGTCAACCACATACTTACACTTGGAATTTTCTCTCTGTTCCTTTCCTTCTCACCGTGTCCAGCACCCACCAGTGAGCCAACTCACCTCATGGTGGATGATGTCACGAATAGTGGCTGCAAGCTGAAGTGGCGCCCCCCAGAGAGGATAGGGGCAGGGGGCCTTGACGGCTACATCATAGAGTACCGCAAGGAGGGAGGTGAGCTAGTGCTTACTCATAAGATGGAGCAGACACATTACAAGCTATTACTGAATGTTCTCTATTAAATCACTGACTCTTGGACTATACCTGACTCCTAACTCATGCCTAGAAACTGACTCCTTGAACAGCACTGATGCATGCCTAGAAACAGACTTCTTGGGTAGGAATCACAGATGGGCTAAAACTGACTCATGGGGCAGAACTGGCTTCTTGTTACAGACTCAGGGCATGGGGCAGGTAGAAATGAGGTGACGATCCACTTAGCAGCTCTAAAACAACAAAGGTTTATTGAATAAATGGAACAAACAGGATAAAGCACCAAACAACAGGACCACTAGGGGTCAAAACAAACTGGAAAACTTAACTAATCACACGAAGGAACTAATACTTAATGGGAACAGGACTAGACGACAAGTAAAGAAATAACAGGCGAGGTAACAGCAGGCCGAGACAATGCAGAGCAACATAAGGTAGACACTTCACACAATGACTTACTAGGGAAATGAACAAAGGCAGGCACTTAAACACACAGATAACAAGGACTAACAAAGGGCAAGTGTGAACAATTAATCAACAAGGCCATGGAACAACAAGAAATAAATTATAATTCACAAGACCTGGAACCAGGGAACCTAATAAACACTAAGGGAAGACTAGGAACATAAGGCTATGCAGAACAGAGTAACGCCAGACACAACAAGGTAAATCAGATGCAGGGACAAAAAGCAAAGACAATAATACAATACCAAACACACAGGAACTGATAATACTTAGGTCACAAAAGAAGGTGGCTTTTGGCCAACCTCAAACTCATGACCCGGGGGTTAAGCCAATTCTCATTGGCTATTTTATTGGTTCGCTGAGGAATAAATTAGATGTTGACTGTCAGCAGATGTTAATGTCATGCCCTGTGGGATTCCAAGCATCATCGTGATTCTAGCTGAATCTGCCCGGGGTCTTTTGGCCTTCTTCACCCCCTTCTTCACCTGTTCTCCCTCCTGTTTCTCAATCTCAGATACTGAGTGGGTCCAGTCCAACCAGGACCCTGTGGATAAGAACAGCTTTATGGTCCGTGGCCTGCCCACGGGAGAGAAGATGGAGTTCAGGGTGATGGCTGTGAATATGGCCGGCCGTAGTGCCCCAGCCATTTTGGCGCAACCCGTCACTATCCGTGAGATTGTTGGTAAGTGACTCCACACTGTAACGAACTTACCCTGCTAGATGGGGACTAATTCATCGTCACACACAGCCCGGCAGGGTCGTCACGGAGATGTCCGTATTACAAAAATAAAAAGACGGACACAGTTTTTTCGGGAACCAGCAGCGGGATCGGTTTTATTGCACAGAGCACTGTACCCACGGGGTTTCTTTCTTAATCACTCATCTCTTCTCCCTTTTTCCTCTCACACAACCCCCACGTCATCACGTTCATCACAACACCTACAGTACCATGACATTCCATATCATTCCTGTCTGCTAGTTCTGTTCTTACATACCATTCCTGTCTGGCAGAACAACCTAGGATCCGTCTACCCCGCCAACTGAGGACCAAGTATATCAAAAAGGTTGGGGAGAAGATTAACCTGGTCATTCCCTTCCAGGTTAGTCTGCCTTTTACAGCAGAGACGACAGGAGTCTTACTACAGGGAAATTTAATTCCACATTAAGATTCACAACAAGCAATATTTTGACACTTTTGGCCAAGTGTCGGAAAAACTGACTGCCATATCCTCAGAAGGCCAAGGCTTGGGCTGGGGATCCTCTTGTAAAGCAGCACGTCTCTCCCTGTCACAGGGGAAACCCCGCCCCAGTGTCAACTGGTTTAAGGATGGGGAGCCTCTTGACACCAAGAAGGTATCTGTTCGCACCACGGAAGTGGACACCATCCTGTTTGTTCGCTCTACTGAGAGGGATCACTCCGGAACATACATGCTGTCAGTGCAGATTGAGAACATGGAAGACAAGGCCACCTTCGAAATCCGAGTCGTGGGTGGGTTCCCGCTATGCTGTCTAAAAAACCTGCTGATCTCATTCAGTTCTCAGAGATGACCTTTATGTGACAGCCAGCAGGCATCTGAAATACTAATAATTCGTGTTAGCTATTGTTTTCCAAGTCTAACTCTGTTTACCTCCCGTCCGACAGAAAAGCCTGGTCCCCCCATAGCAGTGAGGGTGACAGACGTGTGGGGCTTCAATGCAGCTCTAGAATGGAAGCCCCCTAAAGATGACGGCAACTGTGAGATCACAGGCTACACCATTCAAAAGGCTGACAAGAAAACACAGGTGGGTGGCAAGGGGGCTAAGATTTCCAGGAAGCAATAACGGGAGACTCCATTAACCTCTATCCTGCAGCTGAACCCTCACATAGAGCACCGAGTTTAGGTATTGTGGTGCACCATGCAGTGGGCCCTCAGGCTGTACTTACCACATCCCTCTACTACTTCTGTTTGCAGGAGTGGTTCACTGTTTATGAAAAAAACCGGCGTCCCAGCTGTACCGTGTCTGACTTGGTCATTGGGAATGAGTACATGTTCCGCGTCTTCAGTGAGAACATCTGTGGGCTGAGTGATGAGGCTGGGCTCAGCAAGGAAACGGCAGTCATCGCGAAGACTGGTATACTTCCTCCAGTTCTCCCTCCGGCTGAATCACGGTGAAGCCCATGCTGGTTGTTACATCCCTAACCACCTGTCCCACTTTATTTAGGTCTGGCCTACCTAAAGCCTGCATACAAGGAGAAAGACATGCAAACATCCCCCAAATTCACTCAGCCATTGCAAGATAGGTCGGTGATTGCAGGTTATACTGCCGCAATAAGCTGCTCTGTACGTGGCTACCCCAAGGTGAGCGGCCATGCCTGTCACTGTGTGGGTTAGTGGGTTATTGAGGTCCTCTCAGGTACAAGCAAACTCGTCGTTTTTTGTTTTTTAGCCCAAGATCATTTGGATGAAGAACAGGATGATTATTGGGGACGACCCCAAGTTCCTCATGCAGAACAACCAAGGGGTGCTGACCCTCAGCATCCGTAAACCCAGCCTGTTTGATGGGGGCAACTATGCCTGCAAGGCCGTCAATGACCTAGGGGAAGACATGGTGGAATGTAAACTGGAGGTTCGAGGTATGGGGCAGTATTGTGGTGCATGTGGTAACGGGCAGGCGGTTTGGTGATGCAGCGGCGGAATATTATCATTTGAAGACTTAGACATGGTGCTTTGTTACACTTTGTGTAATTTTTTAATGCGTCCCCAACTTTATTCCTTCTCTAGCCCTAGCCATAGAGAAACAGGCAGCAAAGTGAGTGAGGATAAGAAGCCCACCAAGGAGCCAAGAAGGAAAAAGAAGAGAGTAGAATTGAGAAAAGTAGAATAAATGAGACTGTAATCTGAATGTGTCACAGTCTGCTCACTGTTCCTGTGTTTTTTTTGTCCTCCTTGTAACACAGATGGGTTAAGTGATAATCCCCCATCCCAGCTGGTCTGCTTCCTATTCCCATGTCTTTTTAGTCCGGCCTTAAAGCTCTTTGGGCTGGAGACACACACATGTTAAGTGATCCCCTGTTCCAGCTGCTCTGCTAGCTGCTGTCTATGTCGACATTTCACTTCCTGTTCATTCAGCACATATTAGCACGCTTATGCACAGATTCATACATAGCCTGTGCCTTTAGATCACTCAATTGCAGGTGGGGAAGACCCCTGAAGATCGGGGGCAGCAGTTCATTGGGGGAAAATCACAAAATAACTCCCAAACTGACTTGTGTTTACGTCCAAACGGGCATTTTCACATCATTAAAGAAAGTATCTGCATCCATACTGAAACGAGTGAAAACATATATGACTTGGCTCTCAGCCTACGTTGGGTTCCTGCGCATTGACACAGTGATTGGAAAATTTGTTTGTTTTTGTGAGTATAATGAGAGATCCTTTATTAGCTATTAGCACAGGTATGAGTACATGTAGCTTCATACTAGCTGTAGGACCAGTGGTGGAGTTAAATCAACTCCGCCCACTCTGACAGCCAGTGCAGACAGAGCAGGGGAGAAGGGCCCTTGTAGGGGGTTCCTCACGGTCATCGCCAGCAGTGGCACACCTCTCCCCATGCTAGCTCCACCTCTAAGGGGAACCTAACGTCACGTTAGCTAAGCTAGCCCAAGTACCAGCCAAAGCCATACCAGTAGCTAGCAAGACAGATAGCTTAGTTACACATAAACTGTGTGTTTGGTGGTATTTGTTGAGGTCTTTGAAATGTTTCATTTGAGTTTACCTACCTCTTCAGAAAACAAATAAAAACAGCTCAGTTTATGCCTGCTCCCCTTTTGTATCTAGTTAGTATCTCAGTCACAAGCTTACCTGCATGCATGAACGCACCAAAGGGACGGGAAGGGATGAGAATGGAAAAAGGATACGTGTTGAGTGTGGGGGCAGGCTGATTCAAGATTCAAGAAGTATATTTGTCACATGCACAGTTATAGATGTACAACATGCAGTGAAATGTAGCCCTGAATCACTGCTGAGACTGTGCATAGATTTAAATAAAATAGATAAAAACAGATTTAAGAGACTAATACTCTGTTTTTTAAGTATCTTGATGGCATCAGCTGGAAGGAACACTAGGCCGTAACACATGAAAAATTAACTTGTTTGACATTATTATTTATGAAACTGCTAGATTTATTTACTAAGAGTAATTCTGGATCGGTCTGGCCTACTTTAACCCTAGATCATGGAGATTGTATGCCGTAGACCCCAGCAACTAATATATAGCTGAGCACAGAGAGGGGTGAGATCTTCCCCCAAGCCTGAGCAGAACATGAAGAACCACTGACAGCCAGCAGCTGAACCACAGCAGCACCCGCCCCAGTGTTCTCCAGCACCCACATTAGCAGCCCATTGAAATTTGATCAAGTTACTGGAAGTGCTGCAGTGAAACAAAACCATACATGGACTGTAGAGATGCTGATGATAACGAGTATTTGGTAATGCTTTTTATGAATGCCATGCCTATAAGAATCTAGAAACACATTCATAACGCATTATAATGCATTCATAAACAAATACAAACGTAGCTATAAATATTTAAAAAAAGGCTTAAAAAATCATAGTAATGCGTATTATGCATTATGAATGGTTTATGAAGCTTTCATCTATAATCCACTATAGGTACCTTCATAATGCAGTACAAAGCATCCTTAATTCTGATATTGACCAGTATAATGCTTTATGAAGGTATCTGTAGTGCATTATAGATGAGAGCTTCACTGGAGCTTAAGTACTATAATAAAAAATATAATGCCTTATTACTGTCTATAGAATATGCTGTAATGCTTTATTAATTATTATACTGACCATTATAATGCATTATAGATGACAGCTTAGTAAAGTGTTACCAAGTATTTCTCCTGTTAACCCTGAGGCACTCCTGTTACCTTCATGGCGTGACCTTCTGACGTGTTAACATGAGGCTTATCAACACCTCGTCAACACTGCCCTAACTGGGGCTCCCACATCATTACCGAGCACACAAATTAGCTACATTTAAACATGCCCAAAATAAACACCATCCCATTAGAAGTCCACACAGAACACCCTGAGGTAAATGGACTCTGTATAACTCGAGTGTGACAGACAGCGGTTCAGCTAATAGACAGGAAGTAAAGACTGCGAACCCAGTGCTGGCCTGCTGCAGATACAGGGAACCCACACAGCTTGCTGCGGCTATTGCTGGAAAGACGTGCATGCTGGGAATGAGTCAGATCAGCCAGCCACACTGCAGTACATAGATTTGACCAGCAGAGGCGAATTCAGGCCCCAGGGACTCACCAAACCAGACTGCAGTACCTCATTATGTCCAGTAGAGGAGGGAGAAGCTAATAAAGCTTGTGTGAATCAGTTTCTATCTTACAATAAGAATAGAGTAACTGCATAGAGTAACCTGCCTCAAAAAAGCTCTGCTTTTGAATTCCTCCTCTGTGTAACTGCATGCATTTTTCATTATTTTAAACAAACAGCTATGTTAGAATATTCAGAATAAAACTATTTTACAATAAGATATAAATTAATACTCAAAGCTTAGGATTCCACTTGATTCAGTCTAGATGGCAATTTGAAATGTCTTCAAAAATCCATAACAAGAGAATCTGGCAATGTGTGTGAATAAATGAATATCAGGTATTAATATTTTGAACACTGAGTCACATAATTTTCATTCTGAAAAATGCTGAGGTCTGGTTTTCATCCTCAAGCTGTAAAAAGTGACATAAATCTGTTACCTTTATGTGAACTGAACACATGCTACATACTGGTTCATAAGAATGGGGTGAAAACATCAACAGGGATGGAAGGACTTTGCTGATGTGTGTCTTTTGGTGAAAGTCTGGAATTGTGGAGGATTCCCAGAAAACCAGCCTGGACAATCTGATGATACACAGCAATACAAAATAATACACACTTTTGTATTTTCAATGTTAGTAAAAACATTTATGCAGCTTTTTCAAAATTTCCAAATCCCATGCAACCTGAATTTTAATGTGGTCAGAAACCTCACATCGCTATGACGCTAATTCCCAAAATTATTCCTGTATTTTTTCTGATGATTCTCGATTCATCTGAATTCATCAGAATTCCCACACTGATGGGAAAGACATTCCATTGCTAAAAGCTGAAGTTATTTATACTCCCTGAGGTGTCTCCCAAAATTTCAATCAAGTCATAACTTTTGCAACAATTTTCTAAGATTAACATGGACAAATTATTAGGTAAATCCACAGCCTGCTGTCTGCTGATACCTTGAAAGTATAAGTGAGATTAAAAAGCCATTGCAGCGACCATGAGAAGGACACTTCATGCTGATATTTAGGTTTTTGTTAAATGGTTCCACTTCAATGTTCCCGTTCTCTCCAGACCATATTGAGCCCAGCTCTGGGCCATGGTCCCCTATCTGTCACTAGTGTCACTTGCCCAAACGTCGAAGTACGAGACGTAAACAGAGAGCAGAACTGCCCTGTATTACTGTGACAGCAGTTACTGCCATTAGCAGCAGATCATGCATTATTCAGGCGTGGAGTACAAACATTTCTCTTTGGTGTTTTTCAGCATCCCTAACGACTCATAATAAATAATACAAATATCGACAATAATAAATTATAAGTGGGGTGCACTGCAGCCCCCTGAGGGATCGTTGGTGAGTCTGGCAGAATTAGAGCCGCCTAAGAGCTCATCATGCATGAGGAGGATGCTCTGCTGGGCCTGGGGGAGCTGTGTATATGTCAGGGTCTTGGTGGGGGTGCTAAAGTGGCCAACCCCCACCCCAACCACAGGGGCCAGCCAAGCTAATCTCTGACACAACCACAACCAGATCAATACTCTCCACCTACATCTGTACTGTCAACCATCCAGTCTGGACCACTTGTTAACTGGTGATCCACTGTAGTCTAAGTAAGAGCCCTGATCAGTTGTCTTCTCATCATCTAATTTTCTCTATCTCCAGGTCATAGTGGGGCCAGAAACCTATCTGGGCAGCATAGGGCATAAGACTGGGGTATATCCCGGTTGGGAAGCAAGCCTTGTATTTCTAACCTACTGCATTCATTCAGCTGAATCTTTACTGCAGTGTGTGGGAGGTCATTTTGATATAATCCCTGCTTCCATTCAATGCATGTTTGAAGTTTCATCCTCAAAGAGGTTCGCTACCTTTGACATGACAGTCTTTCAAAATGGACCTTCCCTCTAATGACTGATACACATGAACTAGCAGTAATTCATTCCACCCAAACCAGTTATATCAGGAAAATCTACATGCAGTTTATTCCAGCTAATCAAGCCTAATTCTACCTGTCACATAGCTGAAATAAACATTGTTGAGGCATAGTTTAAAACTACATTTTGTAGCTAAGCTCATAATAAATAAATTTCAGGGCCCTGATCCTGAGATGAAGAATATTATTAGCCAACCTTTAACCTTACAATTCCAGAAATCATTATCTGCTGGTCTGATTGGAAGTATGCTAATACAACACCTATATTCAAAAAAGATTTAGGAGAGGTATATTCTGTTTAACTAATTTACTTGAGTTCTTTGAAGAAGCTACAAGAGAAATTAAACACAAAAAGGCCTACGATGTGATCTACTTAGATTTCCAGAAGGCCTTTGATGTTGTCCCCCACAAACGGCTCTTGTTTAAGCTCAAAGCTGCAGGGATTTTAGGAACTGTAACAGCTTGGATCAAAAACTGGATAACAGATAGGAAGCAGCGAGTAGTTAGAGGCACAATGTCACAGTGGGCCTGCGTTCATAGTGGGATACCGCAGGGTTCAATTTTAAGACCACTATTTTTCTAATTTACATTAATGATATTGACACCAATAAATACAGTGAACTGGTAAAATTTGAGGACGACACCAATGTGGGTGGTGTAGCAGATACTGATCTAGCAGCAGAGAGGAAACAACAGATCTAGATTTAATTAGCGACTAGGCTGATAACTGGCAGATGAAATTTAATGTAGATAAATGTAAGGCAATCCATGCAGGGAGTAGAAATATAAAGTACAGATATTTTTTGGGTTCCACTGAAATAAAGGTAGCTGGTTATGTGAAAGATCTCAATGTGCATGTTGATGCTTCCATGTCCTACTCTCGCCAGTGTGGGGAAGCAATAAAAAAGGCCAATAGGATTTTGGGTTACATCTCTAGGTGTGTGGAGTTTAAGTCAAGGGAGTTGATGCTACAATTATATAATTCCTTGGTAAGACCCCACCTAGAATATTGTGTGCCTTAAGAAGGACATTGCTGTCCTGGAAAGGGTACAACATTAGGCTACGAGAATGATTCCTGGTCTTGGAGGAATGTCTTATAAGGAGTGGTTAGCTGAGCTGAATATGTTTAGCTCCAAGCAAAGAAGACTAAGGAGGGACATGATCCATGTATATAAGATTCTAACAGGTATGGATTCTGTTCAGCCAAATGGCTATTACAATATTAGGTTAAACACTTGAACTTGTGTGCATACGTAGAAATTAGCATTTTAAAATGGATTGAGAAAGCACTCCTTTACACAGTGTGTAGTTAGAGTAAGGAATCGTGTTCCTGCTAGTGTAGCACAAGATAAAACCCTGGGTTCCTTTAAATCAGAGCTAGATAAGATTTTAACAACTCTAAGCTATTAATTAATTTCTCCCCAAATGAGCTTGATGGGTCGAATGGCTTCCTCTCGTTTGTAAATTTCTTATGTTCTTATGACATACAGAGACAGACATACAAACAGCAGGAAGGATGAAGGAATGGGGGTCATGAAGACAGACAGACAGAAAGAGACAGACAGACAGACAGCAGGAAGGATGAAGGAATGGGGGTCATGCAGACAGACAGACAGGTCAGTCACAGGCAGAGAAGAAAGACAAAAGCAAGCTGAGGGGAAGAGAGACAATGAGACAGTAACAGTGGGATGGAGAGACACATAATTATGGTAGTAATTACACATGATTTCCACAAGAGAAGGCAGCAGCGATGGGGGGAATGTAGTCTGCCTAATTACAAAGGCGACACCAAGGAGGATGAAGGCAAGAGGGATGGGGTGAGGGGGGAGAGGGATAAAGCGCTCACTGGCTGTCACACACGTTCACTGACTGATTGTCATGCATGTTAACTGACAGTGACTGTCACACACACTTACTGAGTATCATACACCTTCACTGACTGTCTGTCATACATGTTTATTGACTGTCACACATGCTCACCGACTGACTGTCACACATGCTCACTGACTGACTGTCACTCATGTTTACTGACTGTCACACACACTTATTGAGTATCACACATGTTCACTGACTGACTATCACACATGTTAACTGTCACTCATGTTTACTGACTGTCACACACTCACTGACTGTCACTCATGTTGACTGATTTACTGTCACACATGTTAAGTAGCTTACTGACTGTCACACACACTAACTGTCTGTCAATCATGTTAACTGACACACTGACTGTCACACATGCTCACTGACTGTCACACACACTCACTGAATGTCACGCACACTAACTGACTTACAGTACTGTCACATGCTCACTGAACTTCACATACGCTCACTGACTGATTGTCACTAGTTAACTTATTTACTGACTGTGACACACAATCACTGACTGTCATACATGCAAACTGACCTACTGACCATCACACACATTGACTGTCAGACAAGCTCACTGACTTATACACACACTGACTGACCGCCACACATGTCAGCTGACATTTTTCCTGTCATACATACTTACTGACTTTGATACACAAACACACACATTTTTGTATTAATATCTTTGTGGGAACTTTCCATTAATTTTTACAAGAAAAACCCTAATCACAACAATGTCAGCCTTATCCCCTAACCACCCCTTAACCATAAGTAATGAAACAAAATACAATATTCTGGCATTTGTAGTTTTTTGAGTGCAGTTGCAGATTTGGTACTCCCCACAACATCAAAATAATGGGTTTTTTATGTAATATACACATAACCCCCCCCCCCCATACCCACACACACACACACACACACACACAGTCATCCAGTCTGCAGCACTGTGAAGCTGATTCCAGTGATGATGATGACGATGATGCTGATGAATCGACTCACTTCGTAGGTGGGTTGTTTTTCCAGAGCTTTCCGTGTTTTTTGTGTGAGCTAACTTTTTAAAAGTTGGTAATTTAACCGAAATTTATTTTTCTTGGCTGGGCTGTGTTTGAAGAATGAATGAAAATGCTCCAGGGAGAAAGGAGGGATGGTTCAAAGCTAAGAAATA
Source organism: Brevimyrus niger (assembly GCA_015164015.2). NCBI lineage: Eukaryota > Metazoa > Chordata > Actinopteri > Osteoglossiformes > Mormyridae > Brevimyrus > Brevimyrus niger. Next base: position 4,980,132 of record JAABNY020000045.1, on the reverse strand, counting down.
ATGTGTATCTATGTCTACAAACTACCCTGAGATAAATCCTACCAAGGAGAGCCTAGCTGTCCAGCGTGTTCTCTGGGATGTGCGCTATCAGTCCTCGCATGAACAGCTTTTGTCATGGCTGTGGTCAATTCCAGCTCAGAGCTTGAGACTGCTAGTATTGATGTCAGTGGAATGAGCTCAGAGTCAGTGGTTTACTCAAAATATGTGCCAGTGGTGGCATGTTATAAATCAGTCACTTGGACAGAAGGATAGTGCCTAAAATATGGCCTACAAACGATTTACTTGTACTTCTGACATAAAGATAGCAATGACAGCAGCCTGAAATTGGTCATGATCCTGAAGCGGCTGGTTCGGATTCCCCCTGAATGACTGGCTCTCTACCAAGGGTTTGCTGTGTCAAAGCTCTGCAGCTGGGAGGGACATCAATGACACAGGTGACCAGGAACGCCCGATGTCACTCAGCCCTGCTGCCACCGAGCCTGTTTCTCTTCCCCGTAGTGTCTCCACACTCTGTGCTCCTGTCCGCATCTATCTGCCATATTCAGCTAGAACAACAGACTCATCAAAATGAGGGGAGGTGCTGTCTGCAGACTCGGGTTACCGGAAGAGGGTCGACTGGCTGCCGAGTCTCAACACACATGCACATGCACACGCCCAAATGCACCAGTGCTGCTCTCACTGGAGGCACAGGGCAGACGGAGAGTGTGAATGCAGCAGTTTTCAAAGAGTGTTTGGCTGAGTTCAAACTGTTGCCATGGTTTCAAGATGTTTCCATGGAAACTCAAGCTGCCAGTAAAATAAATGTAAAAGGGATGTTTGCAGAGAAACAGAGGATGAGAGGGTAGGTATAGGCACACAGACTGCCCGAACATTGCAGAACATTAGCACTGCTTGGGGGGGTATTTTGCGTTGGGGGGGAGGGTGAGAAACATACTAAGGAAAAGGAGGAGAGGGCTATTTTAGGTGCTGGTTGTCATGGAAACAGCAGTCTCAGTATGAGCAGCAGAATGAAGAGGCAGCAAACACATGGATACAGAAACACGCAGAAGGGCACATGCATAAAGGAACGCGGCTCATAGCGAATTGAGCGGCAAAACTGCAGCCGGCAAAATCCTGCCGTGGCTCAGTGCCTGCAGTGTGTCAGACGCACACTCAGGGAGTGATGTGTGTATGCTCACTGCATGATCACTGCATGGTTATTGTGTTGGGTGCATGATGATTGAACTGAATGGGTGTGTTTTTAAGAGCCCCAGTGAGGCTCTGGGCTGTTTGCTCAGTCAGGCTGCATGCATTCATCCCCACCCCCCCATTGCCCGTGAAGGACAGAGGTGTTCCCACATTTCTCAGTCACCATGGCAACACTGCAGCAAGACGGAGAGGGAGGCCACAGAGAACGCGAAAGGAGGTGGGAGCGTTACAGGATGACAATGCTAATGCTAAAGCTTACAATATGATAGTGACGAGGCACTCTCATGTATAATAATAATAATAATAATAATAGCAATAATAAGAATTATAATAAATGTCCCTCCTTTTCTGTCTGGTCCCATCCCTTCCTCCTTCCTCTTCCTATCCTGCTCTCTTCCTCTGTTTCCTTTCTAGTTTAATTATCAAAGATAATTAAATTTTTGTCAGTTCTCCCTCTCCCTCCTCTTCAGTTCTCTCTCCCTCCCTCCTGTTCATCAGTTCTCCCTCCTCTTTATTCACTTTCACCTCTTTGTCAGTTACCTTCCTCCCACCTCTGTCAGTTATCTCTCCCCATCTTTGTAAGTTATCACTCTCCTTTCTTTGTCAGTTTTCTCCCTCTTCTTTCTCAATTCTTGGTCTCTCCCACCTGTCAGTTATCTTTCTCCCTCCTTTCTGTTCTCTCACTCCTGTCATTTTTCTCTCTCCTCTTTCTCAATTCTCATCTCTCCCACCTGTCAGTTATCTCTCTCCCTCCTCTGTCAGTTCTCTCACTCCTTTGTCAGTTTTCTCCTTCCTTTCTCAATTCTCACTCTCCCACCTGTCAGTTATCTCTCCCTCCTCTGTCAGTTCTCTCACTCCTCTGTCAGTTTCCCCCTCCTCTTTCTCAATTCTCACTCTCTCCCACCTGTCAGTTTTCTCTCCTTCCTGTTATTCAGGTCTTTCCCTCCTGTCCATACACACAGTATTTCATGTGTGTTATGTGTGATGTGCATTTCTGTTTGTCATCCTGCTCATCCTCCTGCTCACTGTTCAATCAATATGGCGTCTTTTGACCTTGATCCACACTCCCATTCCCCCCAGAGGAAAACCAAGTCCTTCTGGGGACAAGCAGGAGAGAGGAAGAGAATCAGAGAGACACAGAGAAGCATTATCAAGTGGTAAGAAACACGGTCAAGACAGAGAAAATGGTAAGTGGGCTGGAGAATGAGGGTTAGGGTGGGGTCCAACCAAGCAGCCCGCTGAGGAGGGATGGAAAGAAGGGGCTAGAAAGTGAGGGAGGGATAGAGCAAAAAAGGAGGAGAAAAAGACAGCAAGGGAGAAATGAAACGAGAGGGAGGGATGAAACAGGATGGTGATGAAATTCTGGAGCAAAAGAATGAGGCAAGGATGGAGTGAAGGAAGAACAGAAGACGGAAGAAGCGCCCCAGGCTGAAGTCCCCTTGTCACAGTTTAAGGTCGGCATCCCTAGTGATGAGAGATGCAGCCTGGAAGTGAGGAACAAGAGTGAGTGTGCAAGGGAGCAAGGGAATGAGACAGAGAGTAAGAAAGGGAGCACGGGAGTGAGGGAGCAAGACAGCGATGGAGAAATGGAGCAAGGGAACAAGACAGGGGAAGAAAGCAACAGCTGCACAAATACTGCAACAACTCTCCTCTTCTAGCGAGAAAGAATGGCCTCCTTTTCTTATTCTCGAGGTATCATCACCTGGGTATCCTTTAACGCCGTAGGCTAAAGTCCCCTCACAAGCCACTGCTTAAGGTAAGCATGCCTGGACGCCCCCAGGGCTGTTTTTAAATGGTGCTACCTGGGACTGCTTGTAGTACTCTTTCCATATCAGATGTTTTTTATTTTTTTTGGGGGGGGGGGGTTATATAAACCTTGAGTGAGTAAAATCTATCTTCTGCCCTCCAGCACTGCGTGTCCTTCATCCTGGTCATCGGGACACCACATGGTGTCCATGTATTCTACTCTTTCAGGAGCAGCATTGGCCAGGGATGGTCTCCAGGATGTTCTTGACCCTCTTGAAGACCTGCTGGACTGTGCACCATGTTCAAGATGCACTAGCCTACTAGTAGGCCAGGCAGCCCAGAACTGCCGATCCAAGAAGATTAGGTAGTTTAAACTCATAAAGCGTTCCCAGTTTACCATGTAGATGGACACACTGATATGGTCTTTTTTGAGTCAGCTTAGCACCAAAACATACACACACATTTACAAAGTGTGCTGTGTTGAAGGAACTTTAAAGGACCACCATCATCTGTTATTTTGTAGAAAAGAGTTCATTTTAATTCCATAAATTGCTTAGTGTGGCACATTAACAGAGATTTGATGATCAGAAAAAAAAAAGTTTGGCACAAAAGTTTGACCTTTCCCCAGAACATACCTGTATCACTGCATACCTGCCCCCCTTGGACATTGCAACTTTCTGTTGGTAAGAGTGTCATAAGCTACAACTGCAACAGCAACAACTCAGATGTTTCCAGAAGGATGCACAGGGACAGATAGAGCTCATGTTTAATTGCACAGAAGGCATGTTGCTGTGTGGTACGGTCTTTTGTTGTATTGTGTGTCGTTCCTGAGAGAAGAATGAGGTGAGAATGAGGAGGGGGCAGGAAGGAGGTGGTGGTGTCCTCAGCATCATGTCTGTCTGTCTAACCTGTCTGTCTGGTCTGCCTACCTGTTTATCTGCTTGTCTGCCTATCCATCTGCCTGTCTGTCTGCCTTCCTATCTGTCTGCCTGCATGCTTGTCTGTCTGCCTGTCTATAAGAGGGCTACACAGCCAAGCAGTGAGACTGAGGACCTTCTCTGCAAACACCAAACCTCTTTGAAAGCCATCTTTCCGTTTATCTAAGGGAGGGTGAATTGGAGGAGGAAGCCAACATGCCCCAGCAGCCTGGGTCAGGCAGAGCGCTTGCTGCCGGTCACCCTGGAGGACCCCGCCTAGGTCAGCGTGAGGGATACACAGCCAGGGGGAGCTGCCTGCTCCCTTGTATCTCAAACCCCGTCTAGTTGGCTTCGGGAGGGGGGGGGGGGTCCCAGTGTCTGTGCTAATAGACTCACAGCCCTAAGCTGCAATAAAACACAACTGACTCACTCAGACTGAAGAATAATCATAGCAGAGAAAATAGAAAGAAATGAGAAAAAAAAAACAAGAAAATGACAGGAAACCAGGACGAGGCGAAGGAAAAGAGGAAGGATCAGGCCTGTAATGACAAAGGAAACCCTCCCGAAATACAGAGCTGAACATCATGTCAGTGACAGCAGTGTGACGGCAGTGTGACAGCAGTGTGACAGCAGTGTGACGGCAGTGCCAGGTGCGGATGGCTGTACACTGGCCTCTCTCTGTCTGTCTGGCTCTGTCTGTCTGTACATGATGCCATGTTTTGCCCCAGGTGAGGCTCACAGTCTCACAGGAAACATTCCTTAAATCCCCCCCCCCCCAACCTACATAGCATCAGCTGCATAGTGTGTATCTGGGACAGTGGTGTCTTCACACATGTGCACTGGAAATGCTCCTTAAGCTCTGCCACAGAGACACTCCAGTGTGCCCACGGGGGGAGGGGGGGGGTCATGTGTTCCGGTTCATTAATTAAAGTCATTGTCTGGACAGAAAATAGCTTCACCTGCATTTCTCTATTAAAAACTAGCCGGTGGCCTTTAAAGTGAATGATGCAGACGTGCAAAAAGGCAGCCGTCACGCGAACAACAACCTTAATTAATGAACAGAGAGCTGTGAGCCAAAACACTCCAGATCCTGTAGGCCCCTAGAGCATTGCCGTCCTGCTAGCTCCCCAGTACTGCTCAATCACACTCAGCCCGTCCACTAAGGGGCGCTGTGCAGAGGAGCTGCAGGATTCCCAGTTTATTGCATGACATTACACACAAATCTAAGAGCATCCTGAACAGTCACAGCTGTTGGGCGAGAAGTAAGCGGTGGGTAAACACTGACATTTCCGCTTTGAGAGTGCGGCGTCGCCCTCTGGGGTTGACTTCTTGAACATCGCCGTGCCCTGATAGCCCTGGTCGCTCTTTCGGGGAAAAAAAAAAAAAAGCAGTTTGCCACGTCCCACTGTGGCGTCCATCACACCAGGACATGGTGTGACATGGTACTCCTTCACGTTCCCTGATTTCATCAGTTCTCAAAGAGATCCGGACACCTGGAACAGCCATCCCAAAACAGAGGGGCACAGGCGTCTGCATATGGACGGGTGTCACATGACAGTCTAAAGGTGAGGAGATCCAGGCGTCACTGGCCTCCTTCCCCAGCCACCAGCTCCCAGCCTTTCCCATCTCTGTTACATTCCTTTAATACATTTAATTAGTATAAATGGTGCAATTTCAATAGCAATTAGCAAGTGCATGTGAATCACTTTCATCCACAAACTTCAAATGCGATGGGAGTGACAGTGTGCACACCGCTGTCCCCTGCAGGGCACTGCTATACAGACAGAGGGCTTTGGCCTCCGCTTAGCTATACTGCTCATTCTTGTTGCCGGGCAGCCACCAACCAACAAGCCCTGACAACGTAGCCATTGCACAATACAGAAGCTGCATATGATGAACATAGTAACAGAAACAGTAGCTAAATACATTCTACAATACCAGAATTCCCCCAGCAGGCCTGCCGTTTGGAAACCACTCACTTTCCCAGAATTCCATGCTAAGCCGGCCCTGTGGTGAGTCCTTCCTATCCCAGAATTCCCCAGCAGGTCAGCTCTGTGTTAGCCCTGTGGTATCCCAAAACTCCCCAGCAGGCCAGCCCTTGCAGCAACCTGGTGCGTTCCCAGAATTCCCCTGCAGACTGGCCTTCATGGCATCTCTGCACTTTCCCAGAATTCCCCTGCAGGCTGGCCTTCATGGCATCTCTGCACTTTCCCAGAATTCCCCTGCAGGCTGGCCTTCATGGCATCTCTGCACTTTCCCA
>JAABNY020000045.1:4939200-4949960 GCA_015164015.2 Brevimyrus niger | reverse complement strand
CCCCCCACCACCACCACCACATCCCGAGTGTTACAGGAGATCACGCTGACAGTGAGTAGCTCCCTACTCACATCTGCTCCCGCATCTTCTTGAAGTCATCAAAGAGCTGCAGAGCCACAGATAAGCCCTCAGCAATCAGGCTGCAGCTCTCGGCCCCGCCCCCCATGAACCTGATTGGAGGAAACAGTAACAGGTAGAGACTGTGTCAAGCACGGTGACAGGGAGTGATGTACAGGTGCAAACAGAACCCCGCACACAGACTGATCATGCAGCTACACACTAGGCTTGTAAAAAATTATCGATACACTTAAGTATTGCAATATTATGTTTTGTGATACTGCATCTATTCTCCAAAAGTCTTGATTTTTAATTACATGCAAAGATTCATTTTGTGCTTTATAGAAACCTTTGAGCGCTACATAGCAGTGTTGTAATCAATCCTCAGCCATTTGACTCTTTCCCAACGGAAACTGAGAACTATGAACCATGATGGCAGTGTGCACAGGTACAGCGGCTCAGAGCTCTCCAAGTGCCACTCTTTTGTTGTTTAACATCCCTCTAATAATGATGAGTTACTGGTTTGTTTCACCTACCAGCATTTTATTCTTTATTTTTATCCTTCTTTATTTTGGGTTTATTAATTTCTCATTCTTTAACGTATCCCCCCCCAATATCAGAAAGATGGCAAGGGGCCAAGGAGAAACCCACACAACATGAGCCAGGCCTTGTCAGAGAACTCTTACTGGATGCTGTCGATCCATGTGACAAACTCAAAGGCGGAGCTTGTAGGGGCGTGGCACTGTACGTAGGACTCGGGGGCACAGTCCACCGTGTTGAACACAACCAGGCTGTACTGTGTTCCTCCATACTGGGAGACAGAAAATTAAAAATGCGTCTGACATATTTCTCAACACAAAGCAACAACCCCAGATTAGTGGAGAGGGTCGGATAAGCGAGAGAAAATGGAAGGATGGATGGATGGATGGATGGATGGTGCTGAGAGGCGGGACCAGAGAGGACCCAGGGTTACAAGAGAGCGGGCTGGAGGGCGAGACGGGAAACAGGATTACAGCAAAATGTGTTTTTCCAAGTAGCATTCATTAGGTCGGCGGAACAGTAACTGCTAACGAATTTCCTATTTATTTTAATGAGAGCCATCGCCAGCCAGTTCTCCTGACCCACAACCTGCATACAGCCGTCTGGGCATGGTCCTTCTTTTCCTTCTAAGCCGTAACTGCCCTCCTACCTGTTGTGGATGCCCTGAGAGTTGCAAAAGCGGCATCACAGTTTGCTGTCCTGATACGGCTAGACCTCTTTGCCGTCTTTAACAGAGTTCATCATCAAATCCAGCTGAACACCCTAACCCAACTTAGCATCAAAGGGACTGCACTACACTGGCTCACTATATCCTTAGCAGACAGATCATTCCTAGTGGTGCAAGGGTGTCAAAGTCACATCAAGTAATGACTGGTATTCCCCAAAGCTCTGTCCTTGGTCCCCTAGGTCAGATCATCCAACCACATGGCTGCTCTGGTCACTATTACACTGGTCTTTGCTTTGATCTCTGCACGCCTCAGTCACATCTCAGTCTGGATGATGGATGATCGCCTCCAGCTAAAATGTTACAAAACTGAGGTCCTTGTTTTTTCTTCCAGCCCTATCATCCATCATGACATCTCTGTACGAACTGGATCAGCAGCGCTGTCTCCATCATGGTCCGTGAGGAACCCAGGAGTAATGATGGATTACCAGCTGTCCTTTGCTGACAACATAACAGCACTCTCCCGATCTAGCAGATTCACACTGTACAACATCTGGAAGATCAGGCCTTTTCTGATTATGCAAAAAAAGACCTAAACAGAAGTGCTTCTAGTCCAGGCCCTTTTTACCTCGTGATTGGACTAGCGGAACTCTCTAATTGCAGGTTTATCAGCTTGTGCTGTCAAACCAACTTCATTGGCTCCCATTAGTCCTTGGTACCGTCAGTCAGATCCATTGATGGACAGCCACTTAATTTAAGCTCCTTAAATCCCAAGTCCCATCTCGCCCTCTTCAGTCAGCACACCAATACCACTTGGAGATTCCTCCAACACGTGACACGTCACTCCAGATGCTTCTCATCTGCGGTTCACCGATGGAGGATGAACCAAGTCCGGTCATCCGATTCTCTGTCAACCTTAAGGAAATGCCTCAAGACCCATCTGCTCCAGAAATCCCTCTACTAGTCTAATGTTTCTCTATATTCCCTGAATGTTCTTAATTTTACATTCATACCCGTGCATTTTTTGCAACCTTGCAGCTCTTGTGCCTAGCTGACTCCTTGACGGCACGTATGTTTGAAATGTGCTATTTGCCTCACTGGACCGTTAGATTGGACAAAAGCTAAATAGGAGTAAACGTAGAAAGAAAACTCACATCTCCCCCAAAGTCGGTTTCAGCAGGAGGGCCACCATTAAAAAACCTGTGGTAAAAGTAAAAAAAAAAAGAGAAAAAGTTGTTTATTTCACTGTAACACTCACACGCAAGTGGAAAAACACACAGAACAGAAAAGGCAGCATCTGAAGACAAAGTGTAAGTTTCAAAGACTCACTCAATAGCTGGCAGGATGTAATGCTTCCTTAAGGATTCAAAGTAAGGGCCGAGGTTTGCAGTTCCTTCAATGACGAACACCACATCTGCCACCTGATTGGCTGCTGGCTTTGTGGGTGGGTCCATGGAGTCCACCCCACCACCATGGAAACCTAGAAATGACTGGTAAAGAATAGGATTTGCTGCTGTGTGTTCCATTTAAAAACTCAGAAGTTGGAATTTCTAAGTTGGGGTTCCGACTCGGAAAATCGGAGGAACCTGTAAAATACTGATCTTGAATTCAGAATTCAAAATGGCTGTGCCCTTCATCAACAAAAGTGAAAGCAGTAGTTATATACTGTCTATTAGCACTTATGTCTTATGTTTCATTAAATCAGTAGTTCACACAGTACTATCCAACCACTATCAGTGGACATGTTGCTACAGTGCCTGTATATGCAAAATGTAACTTAAACTGGTATTGCTAACAATTACTAAAAATGAACCTGACTAGATCTGGTACTGCTAAATAGCTTGTTGACTTCTTGTACAGAACTCGGTTAACTCTTGTGTAACGTCATTACCAACTCCGACTTCCGACCTCCTTAAGCCTAACACCCACCACCATTAACCTAGAATACACTGGCAAAGTAAGGACTTTACAACCTACATGTTCATCAAACGTATCGTCAATGCATAAACACGCGTTAAAGACACAACATAATGATGGTATAATACAATTAAATCTAAGTTATACTTAAACGGGCACTGTCAAACTACGGTATATGAGCGTAGAGCCCCAAATGAAGATCCTGTTCGCAGTTTATAATTACAGTGCTGCCAGCTCTTACGCACTGACTTGTACGCTCACGTAAGAAATCTTACGGCATTCTATATTATTTCATTATAATTCTAAAATTAGCCATATCACAAACATTGGGGTAGTTTGCAATCCCTACAGACTATTTACAAGGTAATAAAACTGTTTTCTTCATGTAAATGCGTGTGCATGTGTGTAGACTTGTCTCGAATCTAAAATCTCACTCCAGCCAGGTGACCAAAGTTGGCAACCCTGTATTTATTATGTAGAATTTGTATATATTATATACAAGAAACAGGACTAAGTAATATGAGTTGGAAGATCGCGGTGGGCTTCACAAACACATCGATAAGCTCGGGGCCGTCTGAATGAGAATCCGGTTTTAGCATCGGCATCCTGGGATCCTCCGGGTCTCCATCCAACCTGATACCCAGCGCTTAGCAAATCGGCTAACACAGTCTCACCGGCGACTTGTACTTACCGTACAGCGTTCACTTTATTTCACAGATAGTACAATGGACTAGACACATCTAGGGCCGCCCTCGTAAACGGCAATATATTTAATGATGTACGCAATGCTGATTTTATGAGATCTTTAGGTTTAGTCTCCAGCGAAGGCCGCAAAACACAATCCACAATCACTACACGGCCATCGACTGATTTGGTCGGGCTCTGTAGCTCCGGGTGACGTCATACCAGGGTTTCTCAATCGAGCGACAATCGCTTAAACAATGTGAGACTGCTTTCGCCGCGATGCCTTCCGTTGTGACTCGAGTGGATTGTCGCTGGAAGGACGCTGAAGGGTGACAGAGATCGAGATATCATTAGCTGCTGACGGTGACAGGGAAAAAAGCAAAGGGATAACACATGTTCAGGGCTGTTGAAGATTAATTGTGCCGATGTTGGCTACAATCTCGACGTGTTCTCAGGGAGGAAGTTGTAAAATAACCGAAAAAAAGACCAATGATACAGCCCTTTTCTGCAGGTTTCCTATTGCAGGTATTTGGATTGGGGAAATGTAATCTCTAAATATCCCTTAGTATGTGAGGTGAGGTGGTGGCCCGGTCAGTGCTGCCCAGATGTGAGTGTGTATTTGTGCGCCCCGTTTCTGAAAGATGAATGGAATTGGTTATTGACAGAACAGCCGCACTACCAAACCAAAGCACTAGATGTCAGATTAGATATACAAAAAAATTGCAATAGGGGATTACTACTGTGAAAGGCCTTAAAGTGGCAATTTAAAGCAAAGCATTTAAGCAAAGATTTGTTTGTAAGAACGTTAAGATGTTTATAAAGAAGTATTTTCAGGCAGTACTCACCCCAGAAACTGATCAGCTTGGACCTGGGCTCTCAAAACAAACGACTCTTCACAGAAACAAGCATTTAATTACGGAGCCACCTCCACCACCCAACCTGCAGTCAAGCATGACTACGTTTCCACCCCTACCTGTTTCAAAATTGCCAGGAGCAACCATGTAGCTAATCAGTTTAAGGCAAAACTAGTATGCAATGCTTGGTAATTTTTGGTTAACCGGACCCAGGAGAAGAAACACACACACACACTCATGGTGTCAGACACATGAATTACTGATCAGGTTTCTCATGTGTAAGCAGGATAGCTTTGATAATCTTATTGTTTCATGTTAATGGTAAGTATGACAATAGATTCTTGTCATCCTGAACACATATTCAAATTTAGTAAATATATGCCATTAGTAACATTCTTCTTAATCTGCCAGCCCCAGTTCACCAAAATGAATGAGATGGATTCTATCTAAGTAGTTCTTCCCACAGAGACGGTTGCTATGGAAACAGCACTCCCTCTCCTGCAGTGGTATTGACGCCCCCCCCCGGTACACATGTGCCACTACAGTCTGCCGGCGTTCGACACAGCGGTCAATGACGTGCCATGACAGGGTGGATTTCTGACCCTGCAGAAATGGAGACGCGCAGTGGGAAGGCCAGCAGGTGCACAGATAGGGCGGAATTTGTTTTAATAGAGGCAAAATCTGAGGAAAGAGAGGCAACAGGAAGTGCAGTGAGACTGATGCGCACCCCCATGCCTGTCTGTCAGCCACCGTTTTTCCCCGTTTGCTTTCATGCTGATGCAGCCTCTTGTGTGATAAATAATGTGGAGCAGAAAGAGGCTGCGGGAAAAACCCATGACGGCTTCCCCGAATGCTGCCCACAGAACCACGCAGAGTACAGAATAAGTGACGCGCGGCAGCTTTGGAGAGAGCAGCGTGGGAACCCAACTACGTGGCCGTTGCACTCAGCAACGTGCTCGCGCAGTGCAGCCCGCATAAAGACACGCAGGCCTGTCATCATCGTCTTTATTTCAGCTTGGACACACAGCCGTACTCGCTATTAGTGACACTGCGAAAACTGGTCAATTCCACAAATTCACTGCTGGTCTCTGCTTCAAACCATTCAACTCATAAAAAAGTCCATTTAAAAGGAAATTTTAAAAATCCACAACAACTTAACAATCAGAAATACCATTTTGAGGATACAGTATTTTACACTATACAGTACTAACAATGTTTTCTTCTTGGTAATCATGACTTTTTTGTAAGTATTCATTGGTAGTATTGGTACAGTAAGTTTTCTATGACTTTCTTTGAGAATCATATTTTCATTGTCCGGAACTGACATCATTCATGCTGATGTGAGCATGCAAACATGTTTCACCAAAGCCTTTCTGAGCCACTGAGACAAAGGAGAAGGGGGTGAGAGTAACAGATGACATCACACAGACAGCTGTGGGACAAAAACGACACAGATGACATCACAGAAGACTGGGAGACAGACAGATTATGTCAGACAGCTTGGGGACAGGTGACATCACACAGAGGGGGGACAACAATGACACGCAGACAGCTGAAGGACAGACAAGTGACACCACAGACAACTAAAGGACAGACAGGTGACATCACACAGACAGGTAATAGTAAAACTGTGACTAAAGTGCCAGGTTGGACAGTACCATTGCACATGGAATAAATTATTCCAATTAAATATGAATCTAAAGATGGACAATTGCTTATCTGGGGGGGTCACACTATAGTAGCTGGATCACTGGTTGCAGATCCTGAAATTCAGAGTGTGACAGAAGATTGGCATGATGGCAGCCTGGCTGAAATCTGAATAATAGGAAGTAAAGTATGAACGGGGTGACCCCCCCCCACACACACACCCCTTTCCCCAGGCTCATGCTGGCTTTTGCTGGTTTGGCAAATCAATCGTTTGCCGTCACACCAGAACACACATCAGGGCCTGTGAAATCACACCCAGGGCCAACACAGTTACACACAGGCAGAAGGTGGAACTGTCTGCATATGGATGTGGCTCTGGGCAGTGCCTGAATGGGAGATGCCCCCCCCAGTTAGGGTACGAGGTCTACACACAAACACAGACTGAACGATAGCTTCACTCCAAGATGGGGTGGAGGGGGGCACGGTGAACGGTAGAGACACACACAAGGTGACACAAAACACAGAGACGCACAGACCGATACACACACACACGATACACAAGCACAGAGATACACAGAAAACGGCGACACCCCCCACCCTACACAGACACCCACAGGCACATACAGACACGGTGTTTTCTTTAAAAATGAAAGAGGGTGTTCAAGACACTATTCAATTTAAAGAGAAACATAAAATATTAAGTGAAATTCTGTCCAAAGGGTTTTGTTTCTACATCCTCTGAAGACAAGCAAGCAGGTGCATCATTTTCTGGGTCCCCCGGCAAAAAGTCAAGGCAAACATGGTTCCCCCTGATGAGTGAGATCCACCAATTAGTTAAAATGGGAGAAACACCGCAACACATCAGTTCTATGGTTAATTTCTTCCACACTTAATAATTCCGCTAGTATGAAGGCCTTTAATGTTAAAAGGCAATGATAAACAGTAAATGAGTTCCTGGTAAATGATGAATACATGTCAGTGTGCTTCATGTGTGTATATATTTACACGTGTAAATCGTGGAAGTGAGTCCATCCGAGGAATGACAGACAGTCCCCTGGAATGAAATGAGGCAGTTAGAAACAGGGTCCTGATCCACAAAGAGCCGTCACCCTCAAACGCGCTTTCCTGTGACTGTAAATGTACACCCCTGTGTGTGTGTTTGCCCAGACGGAGTCCCCCCCCCGGCAGTCCGGCGGCGTGTTCAGCGGCGTGTTCAGCGGCATGTTCAGCGGCGGTCCCGGGGCCAGCTCTCTACTCTGAGTGTGGACTCTCCACCACAATATGAGGCTTGCTGGAGGCCATTGCACTTTTTGACACGTAAGTGTTCATGGTCTTCTCCTGCAGGAGGGTGACAGGAGGCAGATTCGTGTCCAGTGTGCGGGCCTGAAGATGAACGATGCGGTGTGTGGATGAGCATGGGGGCAGCCTTACCTCTACCAGCTGGTGCCAGTGCTCGATGGGTTTACGGGGGTTGCTCAGCATGGCGGCCCAGTGCTCCCGGCCGGGGCCCTCAGCATCCCCCCCAACACGACACATCCCTATCACCTCATTGTGGCCAATGCTGGGGACACAGTCAGCATTAGGGATGAGGTTAGGGATACAGTACAGGGATAGAGAGTATTAGCATTGAGTAAGGGCTATCGTTAGCATTGGGTAAGGGCTAGTGTTAGAGTTAGGGTTAGGGTAACAGTTTGACAAAGCAGTTAAGCTCCTGACCTGGTGCAGCATCACTAATGCTCTTACAGAACTCATAGTTTCTGAATTATAAGGAGAAAAGCCTGAAATAAGCGAAGAGGACTTTTTATAAAGACGTCCTCTTTCTTCATTCTCAAAAATGGGGCCCGCCTCCCGTATCCATCTATCCTCACTCATCCACCTTGCTGTCGTCACTGCTATGCTCACCAATCATAATCCATGACAGTTATGATGAGGGACACATTGTCGATGTTCTCGTGAGGGATGTCGAAAACCAGGGCCTCGTTGTAGGTCGGGTTTAGAGTGTTCTTCTTTATGGACGTCTTCCTTTTCTTGAGTCTCCGGCCCTCACATATCAAAGAGGCCTTCACATATGGGTCTAGGAGAGCAGAGCAACAGGAAACAGGTCCATAAGTGGAAAGCTAGCAATGGCACTAATACGATATAACAGCATGTAATAGCATGCCTGTTTCAGCGAATGCCAGATAAATGGTTGTTGACCCATTCACAAAAACATCTACCCAACCCACATGGCTGTTCTTCTGCATGCCGGAAGAACGGTTCTGACCCATTTACACATGGATGTCCGCCCAGTGCAATTGGCTGTTCTGCTCCCCCTTTCAAGTACATGGGCCCGGGCTCTCAAAGTAATGCCCTGTAGCCCATCAACATCTGACCTCTCAAACCAAATGTTTCAGCCGTGCAATTTCAGGATGTATCACTGGTCATTGATAAGCTTATGACCTGAAAAGCCAGTGAGATCCATGGCCTTCAGATTGGAGGCCTTGATGATGGTGACCGTGAGTCTGCCGGCTGTGGGCAAATAGCACAAGGAGAAATTCAGCTCGCCCAGGTCCGCCTTTTCCTGCAGGTGAGGGGGGGGGGGGGGGGTCAACACTCAGTCAAAGGGATCCAGCTTTCATGTGCAAGCATGGAAAGAAAACTAAAGCTGAAAGTGAGTCTCTCACCGAGGTCCCCTCCACTATGTCCCTCCATACCGGCTTCTCACCCTGGCCCTCACTGAAGTCCAGCAGGTTGTCCACAACCACCTGCCCAATGAGGTCATGCCTGGAGAAGCGGTCAAAGTCGTAGACGGAGAAGTGCAGCTTCCGGGAGTGAAGCTCAGCAAATGGGACACTAAACTGGAATGTCTCATTGAAAACAGGATTGAGGGTCTTCCTGTGGACCTAAGAGAGGGGAGAATCCGAATCCCATTGTGTGAGGCATTGCTGAAGAAATCTGTCACTCCTGGACACCTCATACGTCTCCTACAGGACTGAGAGACGGAAAAGAATAAACATAATCTGTAATATTACGAAAAAGACACACCTTAGTTTGAAATTTTTTCTTCCTATCTGGGAGCAGGTAGATCTTTACATAAGGGTCAGAGAAGCCATTGGAATCTTTGGCTGCAAGGTCCAGAGCTTTCAGGATCTTGACAACTAGCTGCTCAGTGCTATGGGACAGACAGAAGTGGCACAGGAACTGAGGGGAGATACAGGAAGTGTATGGACAGTTGATAAGTGTTTCATACGTTGCACAATTTACAAGAAGATGCCCTGAGGATGGATCACATGATTGATATGCATCAGCTTATTAGACATGCATCATGTCCCTAACCTTATCATGGCACTAGCACTAACCCTAACACTATCATGACACTCACTCTAATGAAAATGTAGTTGCAATTATTGTGTTAAAAAAGGCACCACCTGTTGTAGCTCCCCGAGAGTGTGTTTGTCTTGTACAGTGGAAATGCATTTCCCAGAAGGACACTGCGCACTGAAAATAATTGCCAAGGTATCACAGTGCCAGTGAGCTGCCTGTTTGCAGACAGGAGAGCTGCTTAAAGCCAAGAGAAAAGAGCAGCTTGTATGAAACACACTCTGCAAAGTTCCTGGATTTGAGATGAAACCTACAAGTGTCCAGGTCCACACTCCTCACATAAGGGCAACCCTCAACACACCCACACAGCCCTCTGATCCTTGGTATTCATCACATACATAATTCATATCTGCTCACTCTCCACTGTCTACCATCAGCGCTTTCCCCCAATTCAATGGCGCTTCACTCAGCTACAAATCAGAAAACACAAATGGAGAGTGATAGTTGCCCATGGAATGCCTGACGGTAATTCCTATTTCTGTTAAGGCTCATCATTTCCATTTACACAGGTCTGTCACTATGTTCTTGGCAATTTCTATGCTCAACAGCCCTGCATAGTTAGAAGTGCAGTATATGTCAGTCTGTTGGCACACATGCGATATAGTCATAGCAATGTATCAGCTCACTAGCACACATGCAACACACTTACAATAATGCAGCATACGTCACCCGGCTGGCACAAATGCAATACACTCATAGCAATCCAGTATATGTTAGCCCTCTGGCACACATGCAATACATTCACAGTAAAGCTGCATATGACAGCCTGCTGGCACACGTACGATACAATCACAATAATATAGCTTAAATCGGCCCGCTGGTACCCACATTACACATAATACAGAGTACATCAACCCGCTGGCACATGTAACATACAATTATGTAGTGCATGGCAGTCCACCGGCACGCATGCAACACACAGTAATGCAGGATACATCACTCATATTAATGTACCAAACGTCAGCTCCCTGGCACACATGTGACACACTCACAGAAGTACGGCATACATCAGCTCCCTGGCACACATGTGACACACT
>JAABNY020000045.1:4892006-4917080 GCA_015164015.2 Brevimyrus niger | reverse complement strand
TGGGGGGGGGGGCGGAGGCGGTGGGGGCTGCTGGGAGGAATGCAGGCTATTAATCAGCATGGCCTGGGACTGGCTGTAGCCCTGTCTGCCCGCTGCACTGCGATCGAAGCTGTTGGCAAACTCCAGCGGCGGCGGCAGGGGCTCAGCGAAGACAAACTCGTCATCGGCATCCACAGAGGGGGCTGGGGGAGGCAGCACCATGAGAGCCAGCCCACCGCCCCCGCCGACCCCGCTGATCCCATGAACTGGGGGGGCAGGGGGAGGTGATGGAGGGGTCAGGGCAAGGATATAGGCACTAGCATCACTCTCCATTCGCAGGAACGAGGGGCGGCGTGGGGCTGGTTGGGAAGGTGGCTGGGGGGGCTGCTCGTGCCTTCTCCCGTACCCCTCTCTCTCTCTCTCCCTCTCTCTCTCCCGCTCTCTCTCCCTCTCTCGCTCCCTTTCTCTGTCCCTCTCTCTCTCCCTCTCTCTCTCCCGCTCTCTCTCCCTCTCTCTGTCCCTCTCTCGCTCCCTTTCTCGCTCCCGCTCCCTCTCCCTTTCTCGGTAGGTGGGCTGATAGTGTTGCGCCTGGTACTGATGTGTGTGGACTGTCTTATCCTCCGAAAAGCGCACCCTGAGCCCCTCCCGTCCTCCACCCTCCCTCTCCCTCTCCCCCGCCTCCTCACCCCACCCGGCCCCACCCCTCAAGATGCGTGGTGAGGGGGGCCGCCCCGTAGAGGGGGTGGTTGCTGCCAGTGAGGAGGAAGTGACGAGGTAGGAGGAGCTGGAGGATTGGGAAGCGGAGACGGCTGACGGCACACGGGACAGCAAGGAGGCGGGAACAGCAGCTGCACTGGAAGCCTGTCGTGTTAGATGGTGCTCCGTGGTGCGTTCCCTGCGGGGCCTGCTGTCATCCTTGAGAGCACGCTCGCGGGCAGCCAGGGCCAGGCCGAGGGGCGAGGAGGGGTCCAGCACCTTTCCTGTTAGTGGGTGGATGAAGGTGGTGGCTGGCGGCTTGGCGGTCCCATAGAAATCAGTTGGCACAGAGCGTGGCTGGAAGTCTCCTGGCACAGGGGTGCAGTACTCGGGTAGACCAAAGGCGGGGGGCATGCTGCGGGTGTGCTGGGGGACATCTACACTAAACATTCCCTCATCGATGGACTTGGAGGGCCGCAGGCGGGGAGTCCCCGCATCCTGCTGCAGCGAGGCCTGGACCCGCACCCCTGTGCTAGCCTCCTCCTCGGCTGACAGGAAGAAGGAGGTGCTCTTACGCCGGGCCTGATGGAGGCGCTCTCGGTCGCGGCGTGCTGCCCCGACTATAGCTGCCCCAAACTGGCTAGTGAAGTCCAGGCTGTCCTGGGTACGCAGTGGCGGCACTGGCGGAGGTGCCGTGGTAGGGGGAGGGGGAGGAGGGATGACGGGTGGGGGAGGAGCGGGCACAGGAGGCGGGGCGGAAATGGGCGGGGCACCCTTGGCATCGGCCTCAGCGGGCGGCTCAGCCTCCATGCTGCTGCCCTGGCTGCTGCGCCCGCTGCTGCTGGTGGAGGGGGCCTTGACGATGATGGTGGGGATCGGAATGGAGCTCTTCTCCACAGGGGCTTTGCCCAAGGTGGGGGCGCCGCCCACGCGTGTACAGTCCTCCACCTTAGACTGCTTCACTAACAAGCCCTTTGCCCTCCGGCCCCCAGTCTTGGGCCCCCCCCCAGGGCCCGTGGCCCCTGCCCGCCCCGCCTGCTGGGCAGCCTGGTTTTGTGTGCTCCGGGGCTGCTCCTGACTCGGGGTGGCCACAGTGGAAGGGGGGGCCGCATTGCTGTAGCCCCTCCTCAGTCCGGCAGTCCTGCCCCCAGCACCTGCCGTGCCCCCAGCCTCCCCAGGGATGCCCCCACCTTTACGAGACACTGTAGCCCTGCCTGGCTGAATGTGAGGGGCAGGCGGTGCTGGATAAGGTGAGGACAGTGCATGATCCCCTGCCCCGCCCCCGGCCACGCCCCCAGCCCCACCTCTCTCACGACCCGCCTGGGGGACCTGCACAGCCTGAGAGTACAGCTGGTAGCTGGGAGTGGCTGAGGAAGTCTGGGATACCAGCGCTGTGGGCATTTGGGTCTGCTTGCTCCTCCAGCCAGAAGGAGGCCCTGCAGTGAAGGGGGGTTCAGGAGGAGCTGTGGTGGGGGGTGGGGGTATATCATCTGGCCCAGGGACTGACAGACTGCGAGCAAACTTCACTGCCGGTGGATGGAGGTAATGTTTCTCCTCCTCTGGGACGCCTAAAAAAAGGATGGAGGGCAGGGGAAGACAGGAAAGGATGGGGTGATGAATGCAGAAGAAGGAGAGAACATCAAGCACACGGGTATAATATATGCATGAAGGGGATCAATAGGCATGAAGGGCCACAGTGATGTCTGTCTGTCCAGTTCTGTCCGTCAACCCTGTACCTCTGTGTGTGTTTATACACCAGCAACCCTGTACCTTTGTGTGTATGTATATTAACCAGCAGCACTGTACCTCCATGTGTGTTTATACGCCGGAAACCCTGTACCTCAATGTGTGTATGTATATAAACTAGCAGCACTGTACCTCCATGTGTGTTTATACGCCGGCAACCCTGTACCTCAATGTGTGTGTTTATACACCAGCAATCCTGTACCTCTGGGTATGTTTATACACTGGCAGCCCTGTACCGCCATGTGTTTATAAACCAGCAACCCCGTACCTCTGTGTGTGTTTATACACCAGCAATCCTGTACTTCTCTGTGTGTGTTTATACACCAACAACCCTGCAACTCTGTTTTATATACCAATAACCTTATGTTTTAGCAGTATAGCAGTAACCCTGTACCTCCATGTGTGTTTATACACAGTAACCCTGTACAACTCTGTGTTTATACACCAGTAACCCTGTAACTCTCTGTGTTTATACACCAGTAACCCTGTACTTCTCTATGTGTTTAATACATGAGTAATCCTCTGCTACTGTACTGGTAGCTTGTGTGTGTTTCTCTGCCTGCTTATCTGCATGTTAGATATCAAACGGGCAAACAAGGTCAGTAATGTGGGGTTCAAAAATAAGGCTCAGCACAATGCAGCCACAGGGTAGCAGACAGGCTAACTGCTAACAGTGAGCACTAGGGATCTTTCTGCAGAAAAGCAGACAGGCACACAGGCAGCAGACGGACAGACAGTCAGACAGACGGCCTCACCGATGGATTTCTGTCGCAGCATCATACCGTGCTGGCTGCGCTCGTAGCCAGAGCTGGGACCTGTCACAGGCAAACCTGGCTGCTCGAAGCTGGGCTGCAGAAGGCCGGAATGGAGAGAGAGGCGTATGTGGTTTTGAGAGCCTCATATATACACAGACAGACACACGTTAAGGAAAAGAACACACCTGTCAGCGCAAATGTCTCTGCTCTTAGTCTATTTGCTGCAGGGGTCAGTGCAACATGGTGGGTGGTGCAGTGGACTAAGCCTCTGTGCCTATGATCAGAAAATTGCTGGTTCAAGCCTGGCCTTGACACGTCTGCGGATCCTTGAGCAAGACTCTTAATGCCCAGCTCCCTGGGTGCTGCAACTGGTGGCTGCCCATCACGGACAGCTTGCTCTCACCTACGGAAAGCAAGCTGGGGGAGGTGTAAGGAGAATTTCCCCAAGGGGACCAATAAAGTATCAACTAATATGATTATTATGACTTCCAGTTGAATAGGAGATTGGAATTTCAAGTCAAAATTTCAAAAATAAATCCTGTGCTGAGGTGGAAGCATCCCATGAGCTGTGGCCCCACATGTAAACATTCAACATGGCTGACTGTGACATGCCTGGGCCCTTATGCCAAGTTCATAAATAATTGTATGAATATGTTTTAATGGTAATAATGTGTGTGCATGCTAGTGTATGAATTGTAAATGTGTGCAATATACTGTCTTAATGTTATTTCTGTGAAATTATTCACTCAACCCCCCAGGCCATGCATTCTGTATCCTGTATCTGCATCTGTACACAGTGTGTATCTACTTACTCCATCCTGCAATTAGCGTGTTTGCAGCTTTTATTTATTTTTCTTTTATATATTTTTTAAATGTCTCTTCTCCCCTGGTACTCTCTTTTATAAAAAATATATCCATCTACCTATCTATCTATGATAACCCCGAAAGGTTTATCAATTAAAGTAACACAATCAGCTCTGTTGATACCCTGTGAAGCATTTGTACAGAGAAGTTTCATGTCTGTTAGCTATAGGTTAGGTTTAGACTGCTACAGTGATCTATATTGCTAAATAATTTACAACATTTGTGATTAATTTGTACATCTACCATCATGATTGTTTTTAATTTATTTCTAGTGTTTATTTGCAGCTTTATTCCTTCACTTGATTATTTACTATTCATATGCAGATGCTGCTACACTGTGTAAAGTTAGAGCTTCACGATGAAGTATGTGAAATTGACCCGAGTTTCCCAGCCACAGCTCTGACTTCAGCTGTGGTTCCAGATAGCAGGTAGGGCATTTCTGAGTTCTTGCTGAGGTCTCTCAAGCACAGCCTAATTGCATGCTTACATGCTCAGTCGAGTACCATAATATGCATGTAGGGCCCTTACTATTTGGATGTTGACCGCCACCAGGTGCATTCCGCCAGACTAATGCTGTTCCAGTTGAGTCAGAGATCAATTCTGGTGGACAATTCATGGACGTCAATCTACATAGATAATTGGTTTTGTTTTACTTATAGTGTTTTTCGGTGTAAAGCAGTAAATCACTCTATATGGCCTTCACTTGATTATTTAGCAATCACAGTGATTGTCCTGGTGGTGGCTGCGATATTATCTGACATCACAGCATCTGCATCTCAATGAAGTCAGGGTATGTGAAATTGCCACAAGTTTCCCATTTGGAGCTCTTTCTTTGACATGCATTTTGTCATACTTTTTGAAGTAGGAGGAAGGACATTTTCAAGTTCCATATTATCTGGAACATAGCATACCTCTGCCAGGCTAACTCTAGCTAGGGAGCCAGGCTAGGATATCTTCGCTAAATTGGCTCTGCTAGGCTAACTCCGCTCGGCAATCTTCACTAGGCTAACTCTGTTAACTCTGCTAGAGTTATCTCTGCTAGGCTAACTTCACTGGGCTAAACCCACTAGGCCTGAACTCTATCAGGTTAACTCTGCCAAGGTGACTGTACTAGGCCATCTCTGTTAGGCTAACTTTGCATGGCTAACTCTGCTAGACTAACTGCGGTTACCTCATTAGGGAAGAGGCCCCTTGTTTTGTCTCTTTTGGTTCCGTGGCTTCGCAGCCCAGGTCCCTCATTGGTACTAATTGTCTGTTGGGCCGCTGCCAAGATCTCATCCAGTTTGTCTGGATTGCACGTATGAAGAGAGAGAGAGAGAAAGAGAGGGAAAAAGTGAGGTGGGGGGAAATAATGCAATAAAGGGGGAAAGATAGAGAGAGAGAGAGAGAGAGAGAGAGAGAGAATGCGCTTTCACACTGCCAGAACTTTTTTCTGGAAACAGAATATTTTTCCAGAACTAGGGACTTTTGTCATGTTTACACCACAGAAACTTGGCCCGATTGCAGTTCCTCAAAGGCTGTTCTGGAACCCTTTTTAGCACCTACTCCAGACTAAGTGCTTTTTGTTCGAACATGACCTACTGGGGAGACTCTTACAATGATAGCTTGCTGACTGGTTGACTGCAAGCACCGTCGTAACGTGGAAGTTACATGGAAGGGCAGAGAAAAGAGATATAATTAGTGGAGCAAAAATTGAGCACATGGGAGTATATTTGTACTCCAGTTATAGTTACCTCAATATCTTTTTTGCTTGCTTGTCCTGCATTGGAAAATTTGATCGATAATCAATATACTTTTGTCTGGTGCCGGTGGTGAAACTTGCCAGCCCTTATTAGCAGGAAAACGTTCTATTGCTTACGTCCCACAAATAGCTTAACAAAACAACTTGTTCATTCTTCATTGTTTTGGGGTGTACTTTCGAATTATGTGCGAGGTTTAACATACGTGCTTTTGTGTCTCCCATGCTTATTTGGCATAAAGGTCCCAGTTCTGTTGTGTGGTGTGAAAGCAATACACATAGGTGTCCAGGTGCTTCAAAAGTCCCCAGCCGGGACGGCCCAGGTACCCAGGGCCCAGGTTCCAGAACATTGGTGTGAAAGCGCCTAAAGAGAATTTTGAAGCCAGCCTGGTCACACAACACCACAGCAAACTTAATCAACTAAGTCGGCCAACAGGAAATACTCCTGTCTCACAAACTATATGAACTCTACTGCCAAGCCACGTCGAGAGGGCAGGCTACATTGTGGAAAGAGGGACTCACTGCACGCACACACACAGCCAGAGAGTAGTAACACTACAACTTACACACACAGTACACACACAGCAAGAAAATAGTAACAGTACTACTTGCATACACACAAACACGGGAGTAGTAAAACTAAAACTCTAAAGGTAGCTGTAATTCTTGAAGAAGTAGAAGTAACTGTTGCTAAAGAAAAATACTGAACCAGGTAACATTACTATGGAAGTCGAGAACAGTCATGCTTGCAAATTTTTTTATGCAGTTATCTCAAGGTAACAAGATAATTTTCTCTGAATAATTACAAGGATAAACATATTGCGATGCCAATTTGCCATACGCAGTGCTGCTCGTATATGTGACTGTGTTATTTTATGCGTGCATTTGTGCATTCAACGTTGAAATTAATAAATGTTATACTCGTGTAGTTTTTTTGACATGACATGTCGTGTCTCTAAGTTGCACCAGGAAAGACTATGTTTTAGCACTATACACAAAATGTGTAGATGACATGATCATAAAAAAATACTGACATTTAATATAAACAAACCTTCACACCCTCATTCAAATCTACATACATTGTCAGAATCTTTGAGGGTTATTCCACTGAGCAAAATGTGCCATCAGTGTAAATTGAACAGTAAATAAGCTGCAAATCATTTTAAAACACATAGCTTTTGTTACCCCGGTGCTTAATTATCTTATGTCGAGATAACAGCTTTAAAGAAATAATTGCAAGCACAACCATTCCTGGCTTCCATACATTACATATTACTGACTATAATAATAAAATAACAGTTTGAAAATCAAAATAAATAATTATTCATATAAAGAAAGAGCATTGGGGAAAGATCCTGGTCTTACTCTATGACACATAAGTTACGCTCCTGTTCTTCTGCTGCTGCAACTGCTGTCACAACCAATCCTGGGTCTGCTGGAGCTACGCTCACAATGACAACGACAATGACGAAATACTTTTTGCAGGAAGTGCTGCCGCATGGCCTACAGGCAGCAGGAGCAACAAGTATTCAGGGAGTAGCTCATATTTTTATAACCCAGAAAGTGGCACGCAGAGCTAGCCACTGCTTAAACAAGAGCACCAGTCAGCAACGAAAGGCTCATTCATGCACAGAGGAGGGTGCAATGGGAATATTGCGGTTTTTTTTTTTTGTCCACACTGCATGTCCCTGTCATGTCATCTATTATACTGTGACGATTTGAAATGTTTGTACAGTGCAGCCTGAATTACAGGTCATAATTAGGCCAACATCCAGTTTTATCTCGAATCTAGAAAGCTTCATTTAAACATAATCTGAAAGAAGAATTTGGAACACCCTTGAGACAAACAAAATCTCAGACAGTTGGTGATGGATATTAAGACAGCCACGAACAACAGTAAACTGTCATTAAATAAACAAATAAATAACTAAATGGTGCAGGGTCAGTGAGTCACAGGGGGTGCGTGCAGTGTCCCCAGCTGAAATGAAGAGGTGGAGCAAAACTGTCACATTCTCCGCCCTCCTAAAAACGTAGACGTTGTAAAATAGCATTCCCATGACGGCAAACTGGATAAGCAGTTAGATAACTGCATAAAAAACACCCTATCTATACAGACCTCCTTTGATGCAGGAGGAAAACTGGCATGTCATTTTTATTTTTGTTCATATACCAAATGTACACTGGTATTCAGTGTAGTTTTAATATAGGTCACTGATAACCATTGTTTAAGGAGGTGTTCAGTATGTATCTGTAGATTTGCTGCAGTCCAAGGTCATGTACTGTATTCAACTGGGAGATTAACATGGAGGGGGCAGCATGGTGGTGCAGTGATTAGCACTGTTACCTCATGAGTGAGACCAGGGTTCAAGTCTCCACCAGGGTTCCATGTATGTGGAGTTTGCATGTTCTCCACGTGTTATCATGGGGTGACCTCTGGGTATTCTGGTTTGACCCCCCCAGTCCAAAAATAAAGTGAGGTTTATTGGAGTTACAAATTGCACATAGGTGTGGGTGAATGGTGTATGCCAAGCAATAGGTTAGCACCCCATCCTCAGTTGTTCCCCCCTTGCACTGCATTCTGTGAGATGTACCGTATTAAACTGTGGGATTACCGTGATTCAGTGTGGTGTACTATATTTGACTGTGTCTTTACCTTGGGTCGTTGTGGTGTACTGTATTTACCTAGGGGATTACCATGGCTCAATGTTCTGTACTATATTTAAATGCCAATTTACCATAGCCCAATATGATGTACTGTTTTAAACTGTGAGTTTAGTGCAATCTAGTGCGATGTACTGTATTTAACTGCAGGATTACTGTGGTCCAGCGTGGTGTACTATATTTGACTGTGGTTATTTAACTGTGGGTTTCCTGAAGTCCAGCGTGGTATCCTGTATTTATCTGAAATTTTACTGCAGTCCAGCATCATATGCTGTATTTATCTTTAGGTTAACTATGGATCCATTGTGGTGTATTATATTTGATTGTGGGTTTACCGTTGCTCAGTGTAGCTTACTGTATTTAATTGGCAGACTACCATGGTTCAGTGTGGGCACTGGGGGGCATATCATGGTCCAGTGTGGTATACTATATTTTATTGTCAGTTTATCACAGTCCATTGTGGTGTACTGTTTGTACTGTTGTGGGTTTACTTCTGTCTAGTGTGGTATGTGGTGTACACTGCGGTGAACATCCCCACGAGTGAACTCTTACTCAGGGCCATCTGGTAGACGGTCCTCTTCTTCTCGTTGACCTGCGAGGGCTCGTACTCTGAAGTGAGACACACAGAGAGCATAAGCCCTGCCCCGCCCTGCCCTGCCCCGCCCTGCCCTGCCCCGCTCTGGCCCCTGACAGTCACAGCTTGCACACCTCAGGCGCAACCAGGGGCGTTTTTATACCTTTCTTTTTCCAAGGCGTGGCAGCTGAAATATTCCCAAAAAGAGAAACTTTATTAGGCACCCTCCCAGAGAAGATCAATCAAAATACCCTTTCATGCTTAATGTTAACAGTAACTGAATGTACATCTGATGCTGACAGTAGTAATAAGTTACTCTTAAAGAGCAGACATACAGAGAAACATGCAGAGGGATGAGCAGATAAGCGAGAGCTCTCTCACCGTATGACTGTCTCTCACCTTTGTCCACTACAGTCCCGACAGTAGGAATGGGAGGCAGAAAAGAGGGAACATGAGGAAACACACACTCATGTATACTCAGATCTAGACACGAAAGGACATACTGTGTTTTTATGGAAGTGTGGTGTAGCTCACTGTGTTTTTGCAGTAGCATGCTGTAGCTCACTGTGTTTTTACTCAAGCATGCTGTAGCTCACTGTGTTTTTACTGTAGCATGCTGTAGCTCACTGTGTTTTTACTGTAGCATGCCGTAGCTCACTGTGTTTTTATTGTAGCATGCCGTAGCTCACTGTGTTTTTACTGTAGCATGCCATAGCTCACTGTGTTTTTACTGTAGCATACCATAGCTCACTGTGTTTTTACTGTAGCATACCATAGCTCACTGTTTTTTTACTGCAGCATGCCGTAGCTCACTGTGTTTTTATTGTAGTGTGCTGTAGCTCAGTGTCGTTTTACTGGAGTGTGCTATAGTTGACTGTGGTTTTACCCTTTTCATTATGGCTGCACTGTAGTTCATTCCTTGTGTCCCTGGGATAGTTACTATACATTCTGGTATCCAAACATGAACAGCAAGTTTTTTTGTATGTGTGTGGGGGGGGGGGGGGTGTAGGGGGATATATTTCTGATGCTACATGTTTTGGAGCTGGAGGAAGTGACAGTGTGGGGCGGCTGAAAGAACAGGAAGATATGCTGAGTTCCTGCACACCTGCGGCACGGGACCCACCCATCTCCTCCAGCTCCGACGTCATGGACTTGGAGCGCAAAGCAATGGCAGGAGCACTCAGCCTCTTACTCTGCTGAGGAACTGTGAGGAGAAAGAGAATTCATCACCGAATTCAGGGGTTTCATTCAGGCCCATTGCCACAACTGTATAAAATCAAGCACCTAGCCACGCAGTGAGTCACCACCACTTTTATCATGATGATGATCATGATCATCATCATCATCACGGTCATCATCACATGAGCAACAGTACCTAATCTACCCTCTTCTGTCTCAGATGGATTGACCTGACTTCCGCCTAGTATAACGTGAGACCTGGTCATTATCAGAAATTGACCTCTTACTTTTTTTCCTGCCGCCGTCCTCCATATCAGGGTTGCGGGTTACCATGACGACTTTGACCATGAGGTTGTTTCCACCTTGTCTGATCATGTTGACCACCTGTCTGTGACCCACCTTAACCACGTTTTGGCCATTCACCTACAAGACAGGAAACATGGGAAGGTGCCTTTAACCAAAGAGAAGTAAAGTCCAGCTCACGCTGAGGCATGATGCCTTCAAGGTTGTCAGTTCCCTGCTAACTCTGTCCTAGGAGTTATAGGGCTGGGCGACCGCGTTTTTTTAAGATATATTGATATATTTACATATGACACATAGGATGAGACAATATCGTTTATATCAATATAGTTTATGTTGCTTTAAAATTATATTTGTAGAGCCCCTGGTATGTCGATTTGTTGTACTTTGTCGAGTTATCCTACTTTAGCGCATTTTGACAGATATATCTATTGATCAATGCTACCCTACTGAAAAATGCTACTGTAATTGTTATGGCCTGAAACTTCATAGTCCAAAAATAATAACTGAAATTTTCTAAAATTCTGAAATACAGTACTTTATCAGATTGTATTACCAGTGTTAGAACTACAAGTAACTTGTAGTAACAAGTATCTTGATAGACTGAAATCAGAGCAACTTACCTTCATGAAATACTTGGGTAGCCAATTTTGGTAGACTAAAATACTTTAAGGATGTGCTGTCATAAATATGTGAGCAACACTGGCACATTTTAAAGCCTACGGAACTCATGTCAGGTAATTCGACATACAGCGTGATAAATGTATTTAATAAAATATAAAAAATGCATGGATGTTTAAAAATGCAGATATAAGATTAATTGCGCAAGACTCAGCTGTAACTCCAATGCAAGGGCGATTCTTCACGCACAAGAAAAGGCGTGTGATTTTGCTGCGCGCATGCTCAGTACCCGAAGGTCAGACGTTTCGATAGGTAGGATGAAATGTTAGAACAACAATTCTCATATCTCTCCTCTCCGTGTCTGTCTCTCACACAACTGCACCCCGTCCCGCCCCTCTCTCTGTCTGAACACAAACCCCCCCCCACCCCCACTCACAACATGGAGACAGAAACTGATAGGGTGGAAGCTAGCGTAGATAGTAGTTTACTTTGAGACATTTTTGCATGCACTTGTTCAGCTGTTTGTTAATA
The DNA here is from genome assembly GCA_015164015.2 of Brevimyrus niger. NCBI lineage: Eukaryota > Metazoa > Chordata > Actinopteri > Osteoglossiformes > Mormyridae > Brevimyrus > Brevimyrus niger. The sequence goes on along the minus strand of JAABNY020000045.1, from coordinate 4,905,436 downwards.
AAACTTCCAGTGTGACACTGAGGACATTTAACTCTGACTTGGAACTGTCTATTTGTTAATAATTTATGGAAAAAATATTGAGATACTGTATATATAGCGCCATTCGGCTAAAAAATATCGAGATATGATTTCTGATCGCCCAGCCCTAAGCAGTTATAGGAACTCGATGGAGGGGAACAATGTTTAAACTACAACAGCCAATACCACAGACCTCAATAAGAAAGTCACCCATTCGTAAACCAGCCCTCCAGGCCACACCCCCTTCATCCACCGATTCCAGATACTGCAGTGCAGGGAATGCTGGTGTGGGTGTGAACTCCTCTATAGGTGTCTGAGCTGCGGAGACAACGTAGTGGGTACATATTAACATCCGTGCTATGTAAATGTTCAACAAATATATCAGTCAAAAAGCCGTGAAAATAAACATCTGTAAAGAGCAATGAGGTTAATGTCTTATACAGTGTCATACTATGACATACTGTAGTAGCAGAGCCATATTATGACATAGAAAGCTGAACACATCATGGAGGACCAAACCTTTTGCTCCACGCAGGACAAATCCAAAACCTTCATTGTCCTTCTTCTGTAGGAGTACTGTCTTTTCCTTGATGATGTAGTCGCTAGAAAAGACAGAAAAAAATCAGCCCTGTACACACATCGCTGTAATGAGTAAGAGTCGGTACTTTATACACACTCCTGTGCTGAGAGCCAATACTGTATAGACACTTGGGTACTGAGAGCAAATACTGCATACACAGACCTGTACTGAGAGGTAGTACTGTATACACTCTACTAAGTGAGAGTCAGCACTATATACACACTGCTGTACAGAGTTATAGTCAGTACTATATACACACACTTCTATCGTCAGTACTAGAGTCAGTACTGTATAAATAATGCTATACCAGAGTACTGAGTGAGAGTCAGTATTGTATACACAGTTCTGAACTAGTGTAAATAGTCAATAGAGTTCTGAGTGAGAGTCAGTACTATATACATACTGCTACACTTGTGTACTGAGTATACTGTATACAGTACTGAGTCAGTACCGTATAGACACTACTACACTTGTGTACCGAGTGAAAGTCAGTACTGTATGCACACTTGTATTTGTGCACTGAGTGACAGTCGGTATTGTATAGACACTACTGTACTACTCTATACACACTATTGAATTTGACTGTATATTCATTGTTATACTTGTGTACGTAGTAAGAGTAAGTACTGTATAGAAACTACCCTGCCTCAGTCTGAACCATAACCCTGTCTCCATCTGTTTCTTGGTCCTTGTAGTATGGCGTGCCTCAGCACTCATCCCTATGCATACTCCTTCTCTCCAAAGCCGTGAGGATGGAATTGAGCTTCACCATTCTTATATCGTATCCCCAGTCACAGGCTGCCACTGCCTGTGACCCCCATGACAGCACACTGACACACAGGGTAGGTACTCAGGGCTCCTTAGAAGAGGAGTCATCGGAATACTGAGTCCCTCCCTGCCTCATCATCATCATCATCATCATCATCATCATCATCATCATCATCATTGTATATGAACCAAATGCCTCCATTTCTGGGGATTAGCAATGACCACAGAGAAGAGGGGCAAAGCAGCATCATGCTCTGCATACACCCCAAGCATCCCCCCCCCAAATCCTCCTCCACAACTTCCAGGAACAGGAAGGGAGAGCAGTGCAAGGAGGGCAGCGTAAAGGAGAGGAGGAGACAGAGAGAGACATAACAACAGAAAGGGAAGCCTGAACAATGAACAGGCACAAAGAAGGACAGAAATAAATTAAAGAGGGATGGAGGGAGATGCTGTGCTATGAGACAAGGAGAAAAAGAAGGGATGGAGTACATGAAGGTAGAGGAGAGAGGGAGGGGGAAGAGGTGTTGGAACAGTGGAAAAGAGGGAGATGAGGGAAGGGGGAAGCCAAAAGCAGCATGCTTGCACATGCATACTCACGCGCACTCTCACACGCATGCACAAATACACGCATGCACATGCATACACAGTCACATGCACTCACAAACGCACAGTCACACGCATGTGTGCACATAAACACTCATACGCTCTTATACATGCACAGACACATGCACGCACATTCATACGCATGCATTCGTACACTCACGCGTACTCACACGTGAGTGTGAGTGTCTGTGTGTGTGTCTGTGTTTGTGCAGATGGATCGCCTGGGTCAAGGCTACCCAGTAGTCTAAGAGAGTATTTTAAAGTAGGAAAGCATAACAGGCAGTTCCATGGTGTCACACAGTGGCAACAGACTAACAGAGCCTGAAGCTGCGGCAGACAGATGGTGCTCAGAAAGCCTGGGTGGCCCGCAGCTCTCAGGAGCACATTCTCCTACAGCTCTCAGCCACCCTCAGCGTTCCTGATCTGTAGCTGTGTTCTGCTCCGCTACATGCCAGCCCAGTTCATTCAGCAAGGTAGCAACCCGAACTGAACCCTACAGAAAATGCAGCGCGAAGAGCAACAGGAGGGCTGGCTGCTGGCAAAGAGATGAAGAGATGTCGCTGCCCCCGGCAGGCACAGTAACAGGGGGATGCCACTGTCCCCCTCAGGCCCTGGGACAAGGGTACGCCGCCACCCCCTGCAAGCACAGACACGAGGACACTGCTGCCCCCTGCAGGCACAGTAGTGGGGGATGATGCTGCCTCCCACAGGCACAGTGACGGGGGAACTCTATCTGCCCCCTCTCTCACTTTCTCTGCCACATCTCTCACTATTTCACTCACATCTCGCACGTTTTTCATTCTCTGCCACATCCCACACTGGTTCTGCCGTACCTCTCATTTCCTCCACCACGTCTCCTACTCTCTTACTCACATCTCATATACTCACTCCTCCAGATCTCACTCCCTTTGCCACATTTCTCATTCTCCCTGTCACATCTCCCATTCCACCACATCTCTCATTTTCCATGCCACCTCTCCCACTCTCTCTGCCATATCTCATATCTCACTGTGCTGCATCTCTCATTTTCTGCCACATCTTTCACACTCTTTGCCACATCTTCCAATCTTTCCTCCACATCTCCCACTCTCTGCCACATCTCTCACTGTCTTCGCCACATCTCCAACTCTCTCCACCGCATCTTCCAGTTTTGTTACGTCTCCCACTCTCTATGCCACATCTCACACTCACTATGTGACTCTCTCTGCCACATCTCTCACTATTTCACTCAAATCTCACTCTCTCTGCCACATCTCCCACAATATTTGCTGCGTCTGCTACATCTTGCCCTTTATTTGCCACATTTCTCACTCTGCCACATATATTACTCTTGCTGTGAAATATGCCACATGTACCCCATCTCACTCTCTCTGCCACATCTCTCAGCTTCTCAACTCTATCACTCTCTGAAGTTTACCATTTTTTTCGTTATCCCTAACTCTTGCTTAGTGTGAGTGATTCTGCTTTGCCACCTTGTCACCATGCTCCCATTTCCCTCTCACCCCCCTCCCCCCCCCCACATTGATCGCCCGCGTACAGCCACGCACGCGCATACAGATACATACGCACACGCATCACAGCCACGCACGCACGTATTGCCCCCCCCCCATTTCTCACACACAGTCTGTAAACAAGGCTGAACGCATGAATGAAAGTGCAAGCAAAGAAGGACAGGGAGAGAGAGAGACACTCACACTGGCACTGAAAGCAAGCGAGAGAGCAGCAAATAGCACTCACATCATCTCTGGCTACGCTCCTTCTTCTCTCTGTTTTCTTCTGGCCGTTTTCCCTCTATCCCTCTCTCTCTCTCTCTCTCTCTTTCTCTCTCTGTTGCGTTGCTTCAGTGTGTATTGCTGTTCCTGCTGCCACACTTTCTTTCTCTCTCCCTTTCTCTCGGTCCCTCTCTCTCTGCATGTTATGCTATACTGCTGTGAATTTAGTATAAGTGTGTGATCGTGCAAGGGAGCGAGAAAGAGAGAGAGGTGGCAGATAGCAGGATAAAAAGAGGCACATGGGTTATGGAGAGAGGGAGAGGGAGAAAGAAAAGATGGAGAGAGAGGGAGAAAGGGAAAGAAGGAGAGGAAGATGTAGAGAAAGAGAGAGAGGGATGGCCTATATTGCACATTTTTCTCACACAGAGCTTAGAGAAAACATGCTCCCTGGCCCAGAGTAAGAGGTGCTCACCTAAAACACCCTGACAGGCTGCCTCACCTGGAGGGAGTGCACATTTATGCTACGTTCACATCATGCTCAGAAGATAGGAGCACAATAGGAAGCCCAGGCCCTGATAACTTTGCTAGCGTTGTTTACATACAGTTTCATATTTTGCTTACTTTTTAGAAATCTAATCAACAATCTTTCTTGTTTTGCTAAACCTTTTAACATTATAAGAGAATGCAGGTATCCAGCAGGCTGATTAATAGCTGAAGTCCAAAAATGAGTGAATGTAAAAGCGAAACATCAGAGCATTTAAAATATTGATGAGATGATGAAACTTAAAGAACTTAACACCACAGAAAACCAAAAGGGAACAGTGATGAGGAACATGGACTGGGATGAGATATGTATGAAGAATGAAGCGGGACATGGACTCGGGTGAGGTATGTATGAAGCATGAAGCGTGTAGAAGGACACGGGCTTGGATGAGTTATGTATGAAGTGTGAAGAAGGACATGGACTTGGGTGAGTTATTAATGAAGCGTGTAGAAGGACACGGGCTTGGATGAGTTATGTATGAAGCGTGAAGAGGGACACAGACTTGGGTGAGTTATTAATGAAGCGTGTAGAAGGACAGGGGCTTGGATGAGTTTTGTATGAAGCGTGAAGAGGGACACAGACTTGGATGAGTTATTAATAAAGCATGTAGAAGGACACAAGGTTGGTTGAGTTATATATGAAGTGTGAAGAGGGACACGGACTTGGGTGAGTTATGTATGAAGTGTGAAGAGGGACACGGACTTGGATGAGTTATGTATGAAGTGTGAAGAGGGACACGGACTTGGATGAGGTATGTATGAAGTGTGAAAAGGGACACGGGCTTGTATGAGATATATGTGAAGAGGGACGTGGATTTGGATGAGGTATGCTTGAACCGCGAGGAGGGACATGGACTCAGATGAGGTATGTATGACACGGAATCGGATATGGTATGTATGTAGTGTGAAGAGGGACACGGAATCGGATGAGGTATGTATGAAGCGTGAAGAGGGACACAGTAATATGATCCTTTCCCCAAATCCTTTTCGCATTGCCCACCTTCCTGACTCCCCCCAAGTGCCCTTCACCATCTGACCTCCAATCTGAGGATACAGATGGATACACCACAGGGGACAGAGGGTGACAGAGAGAAAATTAAAACGAGGGAAGCGCAGAAACAGTCACGGGGGTGGGGGGAGCAGTAGGGCCAGAAAAGATAAATAAAGATAGCTGCATAGAGTACGAGGATTTTCAGGAGGAGAAAAGGGTGTAAGTGGTGGGAAATGGGGGTGAAGTGCAGATGGAGCCCATGCTGGGTGAGACCGGGAGCTGCAGGAGAAGCGCAGAGCCGCCGCACACATTACTCACTATGTGTATTAGTATCTTGTGGACAAGAGTTTGAGTAACTACAGTGAACAGGCACTGCCTTCTTAGGCAGCCAAGACCGGTGCTTAGCTGTGAAATCTATGGTATCAAAAAGCTCATTCTATACACTTTCTCAACGGAGACTCAACAGGGTATGCAGGGGGTGTTATTAGTTATTGTACTCTGTATTACTGGATAAGTTGTTGCTTAACTTACTTTGTATTACTAGATATGTTGTTGATTATCTTACTCTGTATTACCTGTATTACTGGATATGTTGTTGATTATTTTACTCTTTGTTACTGGATGTGTTGCTGATTATTTCACTCTGTGATACTGGAAGTGTTATTGATAGTCTTACTCTGATACTGGATGTGTTGTTGATTATATTGCTCTTTGTTACTGGATGCGCTGTTGATTATTTTACTCTGTTAGTGCATGTGTTGTTGAATATATTACTCTGTGTTACTGGATGTGTTGTTGATTATATTACGCTGTGTTACTGGATGTGTTGTTGATTATATTACGCTGTGTTACTGGATGTGTTGTTGATTATATTACTCTGTGTTACTGGATGTTTTGCTGATTATCTTTCTTTGTAGTATGTGTTGTTGATTTTATTGCTCGGTGTTAGTGGATGTTACTGAATGTGTTGCTGATTATATTACTCTGTGGTACTGAATTTGTTGTTGATTATCTTGCCCTGTGTTACTAGATGTGTTATGGATAATGTCAAGATTATGGTACTGTTCCTCCATAAAGAATCACTGCCTCATGCAACAACCAGTCCAGAGCTGACTGTTAGCAGGTGTCATAAGTGTGAAAATCACACCAAGCAGGACTGCCAAGCTGGAGCCTCTGTTGGCCACAGTGAATCACATTTCTGTGGGTCACTATTGATGCCATTATGGCTGAGCAGCGATGTAACTTAACCTTCACAAGCCACACCCACCCATCACAAACCACACCCACCCATCACAAGCCACACCCACTCAGCACATGCCACACCCACTCAGCACAAGCCACACCCACTCCGCACAAGCCACACCTACCCAGCACAGGCCACATCCACCCATAAAAGCCACTTCCCTTCTTACCTGGGGGCCTCAAAGCTGTCGTATGATCCCACAGTGTAGTGTCGAAACAGACGCTTGGCCTTATCACTGCGGCTTTCTGTGACGAACAGGCACAGGGGTGTCAGAGCAGACAGGCAGTAACGAACCTGCATGTTATACACAGTAGAGACACATGAGGAAGACGTGTTTTTGGTTGGTACCATGCTCACCTGAGCGGCTGGCCTGGCGTGCTCCTACCTCCTCCACACACTCAGACGGGAACCAGCCAGTCCGGCCCTTCACTGTACCCTCCCAGTATCCCCCCTCACCCACGCTCAGCACTGATGGGGGGAGATGAATCACATGGTAGAACAACAAATATACACACAGAACCTCATTGCTGGGATATTTTAGAACCTGAATGATAAACCTGAATGTGATATTTCAGTTCAGTGATATTTTAACCCTATATTATTTCAGAAACTCATTGGTGAACACCTGTGATCTTTAAGAACTTCACTGGGGAACATTTCTGTAATATTTTAGCTCCATAATGTTTCAGCTCTGTGATATTTCAGAATCCCAGTGGTGATCAGCTCTGTGATATTTAAGCTCTGTGACATCTCACAGAGGGGTGGTGTGTGGCTCAGTAGGTTAGGCCTCTTGGCCTGTGCTTGGAAGGTCACCAGCTTGAATTGAGTCCTCGTCAGAATAGTCACATGTCATTTTAGCCCTTAGGTAAGGCCCTTAACCCCCTGAATTGCTCTATGGACACTGGATAAATAGCTGATCCTGTGCTGACACCTCAAGGTTCTCAAATGTGTAATCAGTATATATACACAGATATGTATGCCTCAAAAGAGAGCAAAATGCAAATGTCAGATAAGGCATCACTTCATTTAAAAAATGCTGTGAGCGTCAGTATATGGCTTTTACCTTTGACTTTATCACCCTTGTTAAAGCTTATTTCTCGCTCTCCCTGGGCAGAATATGACCTCGTGGCCACAAAGACTCGTCCTGGGACAGCGCTGTACAGGCGCCTTCGCTGGCTGCCAGAGGTCACTGCACTCCCGGTCGACCCCGCCCTTCCCAGAGGGAGACATACAGACACAGAGGTAAAGCCAATGTCTGGCTGCTTCCGAAGTCTGAGCACCAGCAGGGGGGGGGGCTACCAGGAGCAAGCGTGCCTACTGACCCCGGTCTGCTTCGAATGGAGCGGCTGCGCTCCTCCTTCTCCCCAGAGCGGCCTCGGGAGGGGGATCGAGTGCGGGCCCCCCGAGGGCTGCTCGAACTCCGGATGGTACCACTGTGCTTCAGACCCTGGTGGGGGCCATTCAAATAGTACTTTTGAGGCAGATTTTGTATTAAAATCATTTTGAATTAATACATGAAAATAAGTACATGAAAGGGTGTTTCCTTATGAGACATACCTGCACAGAGACAACGGTGTTGCCCGCTGTACTGGGCACTGCCATCCACTCAGGGACCGTCATGCTGTTATCGCTGTTGGCACGAAGGAAGGGGTGAGGATGTGGAAGCATGAGTGTACGAGCACTTTCCCGCCTCTGGGGGGCATACTTGGGTGACTCAAGAAAGGGCACTGAGAACAAGAGAGAGAAGCATCAGAGATATATAGAAGAAGCTACCACAGGGTACAGATACAGCACCCAGAATCAGCACTGACATACACACACACACTGTGCTCACACGGGACATTAGACTCACCTACGTCTGTGTCACGGTGATTTTTAATAATCTCACCCAGTTCAAAGTGACCGGACATCACAGCGACCTAAAAGACAGGCATGCATGTGAAATGTACTCCGTTTGATGAGGATGCCCCCACTTCTGCCCTCCTTTATCAACTACTTGCCAACTAGCTGCATTTCATGTCATGACAAACACAGTTACCTGGAAGGGGGTTTGCCCATTGTTGTTTTTTGCATCCTTATTGGCACCCCGGTACAGAAGAATGCGGGCACAGCTTTCCTAATGGGGCCAGAATGATGCCAATCAGTACATCCGTTTGATGTTTGAAGCTGCTTTTAAACATGACTGTGCTGAATTCAATTTTATAACACCTTTGTGATACTAATGGTTGACTATTTAATTAACAAAAACAGCATGAACCATGAAAACACAGGCATGGTTCATAAACATAACCATCACTGCCATGAGGACACACATATCACCATCATGAGGACAAACCCATGACACACCATGATCACACCTGTCTAGGCCCCAACCATTGTTTTCATTTTATATCAGACAACTGCCTATGTAAATTAATTACTAATCACTGGGGAAACGTGTGCATAAAAGGGTTATTTGGTCTATCATGTGCCATGCATCGGGCCTAGTTACCTTGTTATATAATGCACAGATATGCAGGGCAGTGTTTCCAGAGGCATTCTGGGAAGTGGAGTCAGCACCGTAAAATAGGAGATGCTCCAAGTGTTGGGAATGACCATTTTGGCAAGCCTGGAGGAAATTGTGAGGAAATTGTGAGGAGTGGGAGAAAGACTTTAAACTTATATCATACTTAGGTCAATGAATAACAGCCTGTGAAAGTTACATGCATATTAAATCTACCTGCCATTTGCCACTTCACTACCACAAACAGGGAGAATAGGAGATGCCCATGCTACCAGCAGGCTGATTCTGTCCACCAGGGGGCAGCAGCACCAGGGGGCTGTCACAGGGTTACCTGGTGAGTCTCATCCCAGCCATTCTCATCCCTCACTCCCAGTTTCCCTCTGTGATACAGCAGAGTTTCACAGCAGGAGGTGTCGCCCCCAGTGAGCACGGAGTGGTACAGTGGAGTCAGGCCCCTGCGATCTTTGTAGTCTGAAGAGGCTCCCAGAGACAGGAGGGCCTGGAAGGGGAAAGAGTCTCTTACGCAGAGATACAAAATCATACAAATCTTTTAATGAAGCATAGAAATCAGTGTCACTGTCATCGTTTTGAGATCACAGTCACTGTGAAGGTGGTGAGATCAGTCTTTAAGATCATAGTCATTACAATGGTGTTGAGATCAGAGTGACTGTGAAGGTAAGTTTGAAAATGTCCATCAGAATTCATCATGGTGATGACCCCTGGATTAGAATCACTGTGAAAGTGCTGAGATTAAAGTTATTTTGATGGTGCAAAGGGACGCTACTGGCATAGGAAACCAAGAATGTAGTAAAGATATATCTGAGGCTCAGCAGCCAGTCTGGGTGTAACCATCTAAGTTCAGAAGTGTCCAATTCACCTTGTAGCAACACAACTGCCTCTCATTTCATTCTCATTTCATGAGATCAGCAACAGAAACCTCAATGGGAGTGACGTGCATTGGCTGAACATCAGCAGAGGGCGCTGTTAAGGGCTGCCTTTGTGTTATCAGAACAGGTCTTTAGAAAGTTCAGCCAGTAGTATTTAATAGTAGAGTAGGGAAACTTGACCAGTTACCAACAATGCGATGTGGTTGTGGGCTCGCACAGCCTTGTGCAAGGGGGTGAGTCCATCTTTAGCCCGGAAATCGATGTGTGCTCCCCCCAAAATGAGGACGCGAATGCCTTCTCCAAAGCCATGTTCAGACTGAACAGCCAGGGTTAGGGGGGTCTCTGTTGACAAGGGAGAGACACCAAGTTAAAGCACATTTAGTTACATGATGCAGTAAAAGGATCTGGTGGCACAGTGACCATTGCACTAATGGATGGCTGAACTTCATGAAGAATCGAATTGTTACTCATGAAAAACACAGAATTCTAACATATTTCTCGCACATTTTCTCCTTTCATACACAAATACTAATGACTATTGTACTGTTGTTTTAGGTCAAATATTGAATACAACAGAAGAGGTTATTAGTGAATCAGTGGCAGAACAAGTGGTAAGATCACAAAAGGGACCCGTCCGTCGGGAAGCACAAGAACAGAGATATTATGCTGTTATTTTTAGTTTAGTGTAAATTATTTAAAAGAATTATGTTGTGATGTATCATGATTATTTATTTATTTATTTTGAATTGTGCTGCTTATTTAAGCATTTCTTACTTAAATGCCTGACATGAAAGTTTTCACTGTACTCAAAACACAGATAGGTGTAAGGCTTTCATTTAATAGAATGTGCATTTTGAGCACCCCACTGTGGTTAGACGAGGCAGTGCAACGTCCATGGGGAACCAGGAAGGAACAGGCAGGGTGCATCTGAAATCAAGAACTTGCACAGTATGTACTGAATTTCATTAGAAACCTACTACTTGACTGTTAATAGGGTATTCAGACTATTTTTGACGGGGCCCCACTAGGGCTGATATATTTGTCCTGATCCCTCCCCCATACATAGACACAGACGCACAAAACAATATTCCAGTTATGCGTCACCATACTTTCTGTCTCTGTTCATTTTAGGTGTTTCCTACTCCTCCAAGTATGTCACTATTAGCTGAGCAACTTTCCTACTGTAAATTTCCATTACATTACTAGTCATAGCAGTTCACACATTTTCACACATTTAAATTATTTTAATTTGTTGACATTATATACGCCCCGCCCCCCCCAGACACACATTTCTGTTTCTCCCCTTTCTCCCCTCACCTGTGCCCCCTGTGCAATTCCTTCATGCCCCACCAGGGTGGTGAGCCTTACAGTTTGAATACCTCTGTAGTACATGTACTGTATGTATGCTTGAGAACAGTATGCATGCACTTGGACAAATTGCTATCTCCGTCTTGCATATTGCTTGACCTGGATGTTTACCAGTGATGTAGCTTGACCCCCACATGAAGTTAAAAACTATGTTCAACCTAAAAAAAATACATAGTCAAGTCAATTTACGTAACTGGCCATTGTTTGAGACAGCACTAACCCCATCTTGACAGAAATTTCTGAGCAAGCGATGTGCTTTGCTGCTCCAGTGGCCTTGTGGGATAGCATAGTGCCCATCGGTTGCACACTTGGGAATTTCGCCGAATGCAGCATGTCATCAGAGTTCTGTTTGCCTATTGCTTCACTTCACATACTACATTTTGCCTACTACATAGCAAGCAAGTATGTGCTTTCAGATACACACACACACAAACTTTACACAGAGCCACGGTTGGTACACAGAAGGTTGATGGTAATAAAACAAATGACAGTTGGTTACGTGAGACTCACCTCCACTGTCCGAGTCATGGTAGTTTGGATCAAGCCCCTTATCCAGGAACTTGGCCATTTTCTCCACCGCTCCACTTTGGATGTAATCCATGAATTTCTTCAGACTGGCCTGCGGTGGGGATGGTACAGGAGAGCCATGCTGTTCATTCACGGATTACAGAACAAATGTGATGAAATGCAGAGCTCGGCCACTGACTGCCACGTTCACCTTAGTGTGCAGTTTCGCCAACTGTTTCTCATCCAGATTCGTCTGCTTGTACACCCTGGTTTTATATCGAAACTGAAAGGAGAAGCAGAAATTGTACCATTTTCATCCATCATCCACCTATCTTCCATAACCACTTACCAAGCATGGTGTAATGGGGAGACTGGAGTCTGTCCCAGGAGGCACAAGGCCCACCCTGGACAGACACACTATAGACAATTTAGGGACACCAGTTCAATTAATGTCACCAGTTTGGACTGCTGGAGGAGACTAGAGTATCGGCAGAATACACACACACACACACACACACACACAGATGAGGTATAGTCCATCCATCAATTTTCGGTTACCATTTGTCCAATTAATGTTGCGGGGGTCTGGAGCCTATCGTGGAAGCTATGGCAAAGCTGGGGTATCAAACCATTTCAAGGCACATACACACACCATTCTCACACACTCACGGGTATCTCCAAATGACCCAAAAACCACATGACAACAGAGGGAGAACGTCTAAACTCCACACATTCATGGCAGGAACTTGAGCCCTGGTTCCATAGGTGTGAGGCAGGAGTGCCAAGCACTGTGCCCCTATTTCAAATTAAATTAAATTAAGATACGTGGTCTTTAAGCACTCAAAACTGATAAATTATGAAGTACCATTATACATTGCTAGCTGTCAGCAGAGTCATACCTCCAAATAGGGCACCCCCTTCTCAAAGGATTGTGGGTATTCCCGCAGCAGCCGCTCCTCCTCCAGGAACTTGGCGTCGTGGCCGTCAGTGGCGGGTTGGAAGAGGCCGTAGTTCAGCACGTCCCGCAGTGACTCGGTGAGCGAGCAGAGCACCTGCTGCTTGGCCCGCCACACGGTAGCGTCAGGGTTAAAGCGCAGGCACTTCTGTGCTCCACAGGGACGAGACACAGGGCCACAGAGTAAGAGGTGCAGACACACAACAACAGACACTAGAGGGAGCTGTTGCAATTTTAATGGAGGAAAAAGAGACTCGGCAAATGCAGCTGAATTAAAGGGAAAATCTCCACAGAAATAACAAAAGGTTGGATATTAAAGGGTAAGTCCATTATAAAATTATATGATAAAGTTGATTTTATGCCATGCCAGATCATTTGTTACATTTCCAAATCTAGGCATTGCACCCTTTTGAGTGAGTGTGATTTCTCTGCCTGTCGACACCCCCTGCACCTGCTGCTCCAGGCTGCCACTAACCCTTCATATGGGGTGTGCATAAGCAGACACTGTATTCCGCATGAAACTGCCAGCTTTTTAAAACTAAATAATTTAAGGTTATAGGGCGTAGAAAATAAGACGTGTGAAGAGGAATTCCGTTCACTGTGGCTCCCCAGTGCCATTTCTCTAATGTTATGGCTTATGTGAACCTCCCTGAAGGCAGGGTCATCAAGATGGGAGAGATGAACATGTCCATGATGGATCCTCCGGCATGTCAGTGTTGTGCTGAGGTCTCTTGCCATAAAAGAACCACTTC